>JBBGZY010001951.1:0-135318 GCA_037952925.1 Lithobates clamitans | reverse complement strand
AGGTCGGAGCGACTTGAGCCGCACCGATTAAAACGGTTCCATTGCGGTTAAAGGGATCGCAACTTGTCATGCGACTTTGGACTCTCAAGTCGCGTGAGAAGTCATGGCCGTGTGAACTGGGGCTGATGTAAATCCCGAATAATAACATAAATCCTGATAAATAATAATAATATAAATCCTGAATAATAATATAAATCTTGAATTATATAAATCCTGAATAATAATAATATAAATCCTGAATAATAATAATAATAACATAAATCCTGAATAATAATAATATAAATCCTAAATAATAACATAAATCCTAAATAATAATAATAATAATAATAATATAAATCCTGAATAATAATAATAATATAAATCCTAAATAATAACATAAATCCTAAATAATAATAATATAAATCCTGAATAATATAAATCCTGAATAATATTAATATAAATCCTGAATAATAATAATAATAATATAAATCCTGAATAATAATAATAATAATCCGGAGGCTGCGTGTTCCCGGGGGATGTGTGACGGGTCGGCTGCACACGTCTCGGCTCTCCGGATCGTTGCAGACAAAGAAAAAAAAATAAAAAAATAAAAAGCAGAGAAGAAGAGACGCGGCTTCCGGGAAGACGAGAGAAAAGAAGAGCGCGGGCTGAACGCCTTACCTGAGAGCGGCGCCTCCTGGAACCGCGGAACATCCCGACCCTCCGGAGCGTCTCTTGCTGACTGTTGCTGGAAGTCTTTCCTGGTATGTAGATCCGTTCACCTGAAACCTGACCCCTCCCCCATCTCTCCCCGGGGCACAGGCCGCCCTACCTGGAGAGACACTCCTAGACCGGGAGAGGACGCACCGCCCCCCCCCCCCCACCACCACACTGTATACACCGGGATCACAGGAGGATATAGACAGAGATGACCTCATATACACACTGAGATCAGAGGGAGTATATATACAAATATGACATCACACTCAGACTGTATATAGATACACTGGGATCAGAGCGAGTATATATACAGATATGACATCACACTCTGAGTGTATATAGATACACCGGGATCAGAGCGAGTATATATACAAATATGACATCACACTCAGACTGTATATAGATACACCGGGATCAGAGCGAGTATATATACAGATATGACATCACACTCTGAATAGTATATAAATACACCGGGATCAGAGGGAGTATATAGAGATATGACCTCACACTCTGACTGTATATAGATACACCGGGATCAGAGGGAGTATATACAGATATGACATCACACTCTGACTGTATATAGATACACCGGGATCAGAGGGAGTATATACAGATATGACATCACACTCTGACTGTATATAGATACACCGGGATCAGAGGGAGTATATATATACAGATATGACATCACACTCTGAATAGTATATAGATACACCAGGATCAGAGGGAGTATATATATATACAGATATGACATCACACTCTGACTGTATATAGATACACCGGGATCAGAGGGAGTATATATATACAGATATGACATCACACTCTGAATAGTATATAGATACACCAGGATCAGAGGGAGTATATATATATACAGATATGACATCACACTCTGAGTGTATATAGATACACCGGGATCAGAGGGAGTATATATATATATACAGATATGACATCACACTCTGAGTGTATATAGATACACCGGGATCAGAGGGAGTATATATATATATACAGATATGACATCACACTCTGAGTGTATATAGATACACCGGGATCAGAGCGAGTATATATACAGATATGACATCACACTCAGACTGTATATAGATACACCGGGATCAGAGGGAGTATATATATACAGATATGACATCACACTCAGACTGTATATAGATACACCGGGATCAGAGGGAGTATATATATACAGATATGACATCACACTCTGAGTGTATATAGATACACTGAGATCAGAGGGAGTATATATACAGGTATGACATCACACTCTGACTGTATATAGATACACTGGGATCAGAGGGAGTATATATACAGATATGACATCACACTCTGAATAGTATATAGATACACCGGGATCAGAGGGAGTATATAGAGAGGGATGACATCACACTCTGAGTGTATATAGATACACCGGGATCAGAGGGAGTATATAAAGAGGGATGACATCACATATACGATTTAATGGATCGGCTCCTGTGGAACGTGATTGGCTACACAGATCGGATCCGATGTTGCGGACGGAGACCTGAATTCTGTATTTTCGCTCGCCCTCTGCCGGAGCCGATCCGTTCGTGGAACTTCACTCTCGTTTATCATTGGCTATTTGTGTTCTGTATTCTGCCAGTATTAGGAAATGGATAGGAAGGGAGATTATATTTACTTGTTTTATACTTTTTTTTTTTTTTTTTTTTTTTTACATTTCCTCAGTCACTTTCTGGTTTCTGGCCTAGGCCAAAATAAGGTCATACATCTCAGGAGTCTTCATGGGAGGAGGGGCTTTCTCAGCTGAACACACCCTCCTGCCTGCATGCCTGAGCTAAGGGCAGATGGATTCCAGGATGTACATGCTACTTGAAACATCTGTCCTTTACTCAAGATGGCCACAGCCAGAAATGCGGGAGGGGGGGGTGGGGTTCTCGGCAAAATAAAGCGGGGAAGCATGGGGAGTGGAGGAATGGATGGATGGGGGACTGGAAGGTTGGATGGACAGGGGAGTAGAAGGATGGACGGAGACATGGATGGATGGGGGAGTGGAAGGATGGATGGAGACATGGATGGATGGATGGATGGAGGAGTGGAAGGATGGATGGAGACGTGGAAGGATGGATGGAGACATGGATGGATGGATGGAGGAGTTGAAGGATGGATGGAGACATGGATGGATGGATGGAGGAGTGGAAGGATGGATGGAGACATGGATGGATGGGGGAGTGGATGGATGGGGGAGTGGAAGGATGGATGGAGACATGGATGAATGGAGGAGTGGAAGGATGGATGGAGACATGGATGGATGGAAGAGTGGAAGGATGGATGGAGATATGGATGGATGGAGACATGGATGGATGGATGGAGACATGGATGGATGGATGGAGACATGGATGGATGGAGGAATGGAAGGATGGATGGGGACATGGATGGGGGGGGAGTGGAAGGATGAATGGAGACATGGATGGATGGAGGAGTGGAAGGATGGATGGGGACATGGATGGGGGGGGAGTGGAAGGATGGAGGGAGACATGGATGGATGGAGAAGTGGAAGGATGGATGGAGACATGGATGGATGGATGGAGGAGTGGAAGGATGGATGGAGACATGGATGGATGGAGGAGTGGAAGGATGGAGGGAGACATGGATGGATGGAGGAGTGGAAGGATGGAGGGAGACATGGATGGATGGAACAATGAATGGAGACATGGATGGATGGAGGAGTGGAAGGATAAATGGAGACATGGATGGATGGAGGAATGGAAGGATGGATGGAGACATGGATGGATGGAGGGGTGGAAGGATGAATGGAGACATGGATGGATGGAGGAGTGGAAGGATGAATGGAGACATGGATGGATGGAGGAGTGGAAGGATGGAGGGAGACATGGATGGATGGAGACATGGATGGATGGAGGAGTGGAAGGATGGAGGGAGACATGGATGGATGGAGACATGGATGGATGGAGGAGTGGAAGGATGGATGGAAGGATGGATGGAGACATGGATGGATGGAGGAGTGGAAGGTTGAATGGAGACATGGATGGATGGAGGAGTGGAAGGATAAATGGAGACATGGATGGATGGAGGAGTGGAAGGATGGAGGGAGACATGGATGGAAGGATGGATGGAGACATGGATGAATGGAGACATGGATGGATGGAGGAGTGGAAGGTTGAATGGAGACATGGATGGATGGAGGAGTGGAAGGATGGATGGAGACATGGATGGATGGATGGGGGAGTGGAAGGATGGATGGAGACATGGATGGATGGAGGAGTGTAAGGATGAATGGAGACATGGATGGAAGGATGGATGGGGGAATTTGCTTTGAATATTAAAAATGAATGAAATTGTGTTTGGTTTGTGTTGCTCAGATACAGTTCAGTTCTGCCTTAAATGCCCATTTCCAATGATCATCGGCTCCATCTAGAGGTCATATTGTGGTATTTTCCTGACTCACTCTAATCTTATTCATTTAAAACATTCAAACAGGAGAAAGTAGCCTAATAAGAAGTAGTGATCTGTCATGTCACACATTACAAACATTACCGGTATTATTTGTGACTTTTGGGCTGGTGCTGACCCCTCCGTACTTTTTATAAATGGACCCCTCGGAGTTGCAACAAATGTTTGTTTTCTCGGTGTACACAGGAGGAGAGTTTTGCGTACAGATGATCCGAACGTTTACTCTTCACAACCACCAGCCCCGTGAAGGGTGACGGCTCATTAACTTCTACCTCTTTCCAGTTTCAGTGGAAGTCTCTAATGAAAAGTAAACACTGGAGGGAAGGGGTTGCAATCTAATTTTTTTTTTTTTGGGTTGAAGTCACTGATCATGTATCTTCAGCCATCATACACGGGAGGAGATGGAAATCTAAAAATGATACGATGTATTCTCTCACGTACCAGAGAAAAGAAATCGTGTGTTCTGATTGGTACCGGCAATTAAATCAATACTCAGTTGCGGCACAGTCCAGCAATGTAAAAATCTGATTGGCCGACAGGGGCCCCCCACTGAGCGACAATTCATACAATGTATGGCCATCATAATGGAGAGGGGGCGACAGGTTCTCTTTAATAAGAGTAATTAGCGGGGTAGTATAATGTGAGTTGGGATCTCCTGTTCCCTTTGATATCGGGAACCTGGATTGTCCGGTTGGGTGGGAGATCTCCGGAGATGGCAGTGAAGGGTGGAGACCCCCAACCTGTGAGGACACAGCGCCCTCTACTGAGGAATGCCTGTGTTACCTCCAGCACTGCCTTAACCCTCTTGGGCATGGAGGTCACCAGAGCTTCACAGGTTGTCTCTGGAGTCCTCTTCCCCTCCTCCATGATGACATCACGGAGCTGGTGGATGTTAGAGACCTTGCGCTCCTTCACCTTCTGTTTGAGGATGTCCCACAGATGATCAATAGGGTTTAGGTCTGGAGACATGCTTGGCCAGTCCATCACCTTTTACCCTCAGCTTTTTTAGCAAGGCAGTGGTGATCTTGGAGGTGTGTTTGGGGTGGTTATCATGTTGGAATACTGCCCTGCGGCCCAGTCTCTGAAGGGAGGGGATCATGCTCTGCTTCAGTAGGTCACAGTACATGTTGGCATTCATGGTTACCTCAATGATCTGTAGCCCCCCAGTGCCAGCAGCACTCATGCAGCCCCAGACCATGACACTCCCACCACCATGCTTGACTGTAGACAAGACACACTTGTCTTTGTCCTCCTCACCTGGTTGCCCCCACACACGCTTGTCACCATCTGAACCAAATAAGTTTATCTTGGTCTCATCAGACCACAGGACATGGTTCCAGTATTCCATGTCCTTAGTCTGCTTGTCTTCAGCAAACTGTTTGCAGACTTTCTTGTGCATCATCTTTAGAAGAGGCTTCCTTCTGGGACGACAACCATGCAGACCAATTTGATGCAGTGTGCGGCGTATGGTCTGAGCACTGACAGGCTGACCCCCCCACCCCTATAACCTCTGCAGCAATGCTGGCAGCACTCATACGTCTATTTCCCAAAGACAACCTCTGGATATGACGCTGAGCACGTGACCTCAACTTCTTTGGTGGACCATGGCGAGGCCTGTTCTGAGTGGAACCTGTCCTGTTATACCGCTGTATGGTCTTGGCCACCGTGCTGCAGCTCAGTTTCAGGGACTTGGCGATCTTCTTACAACCTAGGCCAGGGGTAGGCAACCTGGGGGCCCTCCAGCTGTTGCGGAACTACATTCCCCATGAGGCATTGCAAGGCTGGCAGTTACAAATACTCCCAGAAGCATGATGGGACTTGTAGTTCAGCAACACCTGGAGGGCCCCAGGTTGCCTCCCCCCTGGCCTAGGCCATCTTTATGTAGAGCAACTATTCTTTTTTTCAGATCCTCAGAGGGTTCTTTGCCATGTTGTGCCATGTTGTACTCCCAGTGACCAGTATGAGAGAGTGAGAGCGATAACACCAAATTTAACACACCTGCTCCCCATTCACACCTGAGACCTTGTAACACTAACGAGTCACATGACACCGGGGGGAGGGAAAATGGCTAATTGGGCCCAATTTGGATATTTTCACTTAGGGGTGTACTGACTTTTGTTGCCAGCGGTTTAGACATTAATGGCTGTGTGTTGAATTATTTTGAGGGGACGGCAAATTTACACTGTTATACAAGCTGTACACTCACTACTTTACATTGTAGACAAGTGTCATTTCTTCAGTGTTGTCACATGAAAAGATAGAAGAAAAGATTTACAAAAATGTGACTGGGGGTGTACTTACTTTTGTGAGATACTGTATGTGTATATATCTATCTATCTATCATTTCCTCCCCTTTTTTTAAATTTTAACTTTTAAATTTTTTTTTAGCGGAGACCCTAGAGAATAAAATGATAATTGTTGCAATTTTTTATGTCGTATGGTATTTGCGCATCGTATTTTCAATTTTCTTTTTGTTTTTAAATACACTTTCATGAATTTTAAAGCAAAAAAACCCACAATATGTAACCTATTTTTTTTTTTTTTTTTGTGAAATGTAAAAGATGATGTTACGGCAAATCGATAGATACCAAACATGTCACGCTTTAAAATTGCTCACGCTTGCAGAATGGCGACAAATTACGGTACTTATAAATCTTCATAGGTGACGCTTCAAAATTTTTTACAGGTTACCAGTTTAGAGTTACAGAGGAGGTCTTGGGCTAGAATTATTGCTCTCGCTCTAACGATCGCGGCGGTACCTCAGATGTGGGGTGCGAACGCCGTTTACATATGCGGGCATTCGCTTCTGCGAAGGGATGGGGTGCTTTTAAAAAAAAAATGTATTCTTATTTATTTTATTTTTTATTTTTACACTGTCCCCCTTTTTTTTTTTATCACTTTTATTCCTTTGTAATTGAAAAAAGGATGACAGGTCCTCTTTATGGAGAAATCTATAAGACCCAAAATCTCTCCTCAACCTTTAAAAAGCAAAAGGTGGGGGAAAAAAATGTTTGTGATTTAGATCTTTTGATTTAAAATAAATAAATAAATACAATTTTAAAAAATTCAATAAAAAAAAAATAAATAAAAAAAATAAAATATAAATAAAATAAAAAAATAAAAAAAACATAAATAAATAAATTAAAATAAATAAAATAAATGAAATAAAAACATAAAATAAATAAAAACATAAAATAAAAATAAAATAGGAAACAAATGCAGCCGTCATCAGTAAGATGCGGTATATGACATGTCTGTTCTTGGGTTTAGAAATCGCAAACCATATTATCAGCCTTCCATGTTATCTCTGGGAGGACTACAGAACACCTCCTCGATATTATTGATGTGCGGAGATGAGGAGGTATTCTGTAGTCCTGTTTTACGGTGGCAACGCTGCTCCTGTTCTTAGGTTTAGAAATCCCATATTATCGGTCTTCCCAGTTATCTCTCTTGTTCTTGGCTTCAAAATTCTCAGACTATATTATCAGCCTTCCCCATTATGTCTGGGAGGACTATAGAACGCCTCCCCCTATATAATGGGGAAGGGGGGATGTTCTGTAGCCCCGCTCTAGAGTGGCAACTCTGCTCCTGTTTTGGGGTTTTAAAAATGCAAACCAATTATCGCCTTCTTTCTGTTATCTCTGGGAGGACTACAGAACACCTCCCTCTGTATTACGGAGACCAGAAAAGGAGGAGGTGTCCTGTAGTCCTGAAACAACATGATCAGACTTCCTTGTTGTTTCTGGGAGGGCTACAGGATTCCTCCCACTATATTATGGTGACTGGGAGTGGAGGTGGTGTCCTGTAGGCCTCGAGTCACAAATAATTTGACCTGCCTTCCTTGTCTCTGGGAGGACTGCAAAACACCTCCCGCTATATTAGTGAGACCAGGACAAGAGGAGGTGTCCTGTAGTCCTGCCTAAGGGTGACAACACTGCGTCTGTTCTTGGGTTTAGAAATCACCAACCATATAATCGGCCTTCCCTGTTATCTCTGTGAGGACTACAGAACACCTCCCACTATATTATGGAGTGAAGGAGTCCTGAAGTAACAGACAGTACGATCAGCCTCCCTTGTTACACACATGTGAGGTATCGCCGCGATCGTTAGAGCGAGAGCAATAATTCTAGCACTAGACCTCCTCTGTAACTATAACCTGGTAACTTGTAAATATATATAAGTGTCGCCGTTGGAGATTTTTAGGTGCTGCAGTTCGCCACGAGCGTGCGCAATTTTTAAATCGTGACATGTTGGGTATCTAATTACTCGGCATAACATCGAATTTTATATTTTGGCAAACATTTGGGTATTTTGTGTTTTTTCACATTAAAGATTCATTAATGTGTATTTTTCTGAAAAAAAAAAATATAAAAACCTGCATATGAGATACCGTGTGACATAAAAAATTGCAATGACCCCCATTTTAATTCTCAAGGGCTGCTGCTAAAAAAAAAAGAAAAAAATTAAAAAGCAATGATAATAATAATAATAAAAATAAAATGTTTGGCAGTTTTAAGAAATTTTTGCTAGCAAAAAAAATACAGTGTTTTTGTTTCCAAGTGGGAGAAAAAATAATGATTTAAAAGCAATAATAATAATGTAAATAAAATGTTTGGCAGTTTTAAGAAATTTTTCTAGCAAACAAATACTGTGGGTTTTTTTTCCATGTGGGGAAAAAAATAATAATAATTAAAAAGCAATGATAAAAACTGCCAAACTTTCTATTTATATTATTAAGAATTTTTTCTAGCAAGAAAAAAAAGTGTGTTTTTGTTTGCAAGTGGGGGGAAAGAAAAGAAAGAAAAGGCAATGATAATAATAATATAAATAAAATATTTGGCAGTTTTAAGAAATTTTTCTAGCAAAAAAAATACTGTGTTTTTGTTTCCAAGTGGGAGAAAAAATAATAATAATTAAAAAGCAAGGGTAAAAACTGCCAAACTTTTTTTTATTTTTTTTTTTTATATTTTTTTTATATTTATATATTATTATCATTGCTTTTTATTTTTTTTTATTTCCCCCCCCCCCCCCACTTGGAAAGAAAAACAGTATTTTTTTGCTAGAAAAATTTCTTAACTGCCAAACATTTTATTTATAGTATTAGAATTTTTTTCTAGCAAAAAAAATACTGTGTTTTTGTTTCCAAGTGGGGGGGGGGGGGGGGGGGGTTAATTAAAAAGCAATGATAATAATAATATAAATACAATTTTTGGCAGTTTTAAGAAATTTTTCTTGCAAAAAAATACTGTGTTTTTGTATCCAAGTGGGGGGGGGGGGGGGATAAAAAATAAAAAAGGAGTGATAATAATAAAAATAAAATGTCTGGCAGTTTTTATCATTACTTTTTAATTATTATTTTTTTTTTTTTATAGAAAAAATACTTAACTGCCAAACATTTTATTTATATTATTAGGAATTTTTTCTAGCAAGAAAAAAAAGTGTGTTTTTGTTTGCAAGTGGGGGGAAAAAAGAAAGAAAGGGCAATGATAATACTAATATAAATAAAATATTTGGCAGTTTTTTAAGAAAATTTTCTAGCAAAAAAAATACTGTGTTTTTTGTTTCCAAGTGGGGGGGGGGATTAAAAATTAAAAAGCAATGATAATAATATAAATAAAATGTTTGGCAGTTTTTATCATTGCTTTTTAATTTATTATTATGATGATTATTATTATTATTATTTTTTTTTTTTTTTATATATAGAAAAAATTCTTAACTGCCAAACATTTTATTTATATTATTAAGATATTTTTCTAGCAAAAAAATACTGCGTTTTTGTTTCCAAGTGGGGAAAAATAAATAATTAAAAAGCAAGGATAATAATATTATAAAAAAAAAAATATTTGGCAGTTTTTTAAGAATTTTTTCTAGCAAACAAATACTGTGTTTTTGTTTTCAAGTAGGGGGGGGGGGAATAAAAAAAAATGGTCAGAATAGGCGTGGTCTTCAGTTGGTAAAAAGAAAGTAGTTTGAGGGAAAATTATAAAACTTCATTTTAGTCTTGGCTGAGAAACCTGATCCTGGTTTTATTCCAGACCACAATGCGGCAATCCTTCCCCCCCACCCCCACGTCATGATGTCACCCCGCTCTGTAAATACACGCTTTTGTCCCGGAGATCACAAATATTTCAACACTTTCCAATACCGGGGGGTGGAGCTACAATGCCGAGACCCTAAAGAGGACCTGTCACAGATACAAGTCTTCTGCCAATCATCTGTTTTACAAGGCCAGCAGGCATGCAGCAGAGATGGATCCTTGTCTAGAAGCAGTGGTCTCTCTGCAGAGGTCCCCTTGCTGAGTAAGACCCTATAGCTCTCCAATCAGTGAATCTCATGCTGTCTGTTGATTGGAGGGGGTGTGTGTATGCTGGATCTCTGCAGAGGGACTGCTGTTTACACGCAGAGAGCGAAAGTCTTCCTCTGCAGCATGCTGACAGGGGGACAGGCTTTTCTGCTCGGAGCTGTGGCTACTTGCTGGAAGACTTTGCGCAGCTTTCGCTTTGGCGCAGCTGGAATGCATTGTGTGGATTTAAAGTGGCTAACCCTAACTGGTCTTTAAAAGTTCCCCCTCCCCACCTACCTTCCCTGTATACCCTGTATGTGTACTTTTACCTATTTTTATTTGCATGATCCTGCAGCTTCAGCTCTCCTGTGGCAGTGAGCAGCTGCTGCAGGGGAGAGGAGAAAATGCCAACAATGGCTGGACCCAGGACCGACTTTAATATTGATTGGACCCTAGGCAGCAAACGTATTCTTGGGCCCTCCCGAATCCACTTATCAACCATTTGGGGGCAGTGCAGGGCTCAAGAGGACAGCTGTCTTTGGCCCCCCACAACAAGGACTGGGCCCGGGGCAGCTGCCCCCTTTGCCCCTGTGTCAAAGATGGCCCTGGGTGGGCCATGAGATGTCTACAGGTGAGATTATGAACCCCCCCCCCCCCGCAATTCACAGCCGTTGTTGACGTTTGGGGGGGGGGGGGGCTGGAGTTGCTAAATTTCATGACCTGATTGGATTAAACAAAAAGGTAAGTACACAGATTTTTTTTTTTTTTTGGGGGGAGGGTGTTTTTTAACCACTCAAGGACCGAGCCTCTTTTTGAGATTTGTTGTTTAAGGATTTTAAGATTTTACTATTTAAAAATATTTATTTTTGCTTGAAAATGACTTAGAACCCCCAAACATTAAACATTTTTTTCTAACACCCCAGAGAATAAAATGGCGGTCGTTGCAATACTTTCTGTCACACCGTGTTTGCTCAGCGGTCTTACAAGCGCACTTTTTTTTTTTTTTTTTGGTTTAAATACAGTTTTTTTTAATTAAAAAAATAAGACAACAGTAAAGTTAGCCCAATTTTTTTTTATATTGTGAAAGATAATGTTACGCCGAGTAAATTGATACCCAACATGTCACGTTTCAAAACTGTGCCCCCGCTCGTGGAATGGCGACAAACTTTTACCCTTAAAAATCCCCATAGGCGACGTTTAAAAAAATTCTACAGGTTGCATGTTTTGAGTTGCAGAGGAGGTCTAAGGGCTAGAATTATTGCTCTCGCTCTACCTCACATGTGTGGTTTGAACACCGTTTTCGTATGCGGGCGTTGCTCACGTAGGCGTTCACTTTTGCGCGCGGAGCTCGTCGGGACGGGGGTGCGTTTTTAAAAAAAAAATTAAACATTTTTCTTATTTATTTTACCTTTTTTTTTTTTTTTTTTTTTTTTTTTTTTTTTTTAAATTTATTTTTTTTTATTTTTTTACACTGTTCTTTTTTTTTTTTAAAGAAAAAAAATTGTCACTTTTATTCCTGTTACAAGGAATGTAAACATCCCTTGTAATAGAAAAAAATCATGACAGGACCTCTTTAATGTGAGATCTGGAGGGTCAAAAAGACCTCAGATCTTATATTTACACTAAAATGCAATAAAAAAAAAAATTAAAAAAAAAAATTAAAAGTAAAAAAAAAAAAATTGTCCCTTTTAAGAGCTATGGGCGGAAGTGAAGTTTTGATGTCACTTCCGCCCTGCAGTGATATGGAGACGGGTAGAGGGCCATCTTCCCCTCACTCCTCTCCATACCCAGCAAGGAAGAGGATCCGATCGCCTTCGCTGCTGCTGACGGCTCCGGTAAGCAGCGGAAGGGGGAGGCCCCTCTCCCGCCACCGATAAGTGATCTTGCGGCGAATCCGCCGCAGAGACCACCATTATCGGAAACCGGACCACCGGCCGAAGAAGAGGATATACCGGGATTATGGTAACCAGCTGCTGCCATAACGATATTCCTCTTCAAAGTGCGGACGTTTATCTGGAAGTGGTTAAGAATAGTTGGCCTTTTGGCTTTACTACCACTTTAAGGCCTCGTTATGAATGAACATTTGTTTATATGGATGGAGATGTTTGCAGCCAGTAGGAAATGTTCTGAAAGCTACCCGGTGCTCCTTCCCTACACTGAGCAAATGCCCAGCTATACATCACCGCCATCTACTGGTGGAATAGAAGTACTACTGGATTTTGTAGACGATTGATAAAATAATGTCTGTTAAATATTCCAGGTACATGAAATGACTCCACTCGGTGACGCCCACATCTGGTCCTCCATGATGGAAAGAATGTCCGCTGTCCTCTGCTGTCCGCTGTCCTTCTCACAGAGCCCACGTCCCGCCAAAATCCATCTTGGAACAAGAAGGGGAAACTTCTCCACCAGAGATCACATCTTCTACACAAGAGCCGCCATCACTCCACGTCCAACGAGCTTCTCCTCCTCTTCTGGAAGTCCAACCAATTCCCAAACCAATAAAGACACCCGAGTCCTAGAATCCGGTTCTTCAAAGTCACCAGCATGACCTCTGCTGGTCCCTAAACCCAACCGAAAACCCAATATAATTGTGTAATTTGCATTCTCCCTTCTCGTTCTGTATGTTATTATTGTAATTATTTTATTTTGTATGGTATTATTTTAATTAAAAAAAAACACATCTAAGTACTTTTTTTTTCCCCTAATGGATGTCCATCTGTCACATGACCCGGCTCTCTCCCAGCCTGTCTGCAGGGAAACATAAGCAGGAGGAGCTTTGAAGAAGAAGGAGGAGCTAATTTGAGATGATTTATCTTTATTCATTTGTGCTAATAACATGATGTGGGCGGATTTCTGCCAGTCACGTAATGTGTCGCCCCCCCCCCTCCAGCCGGTGTCTTAGAATAAGAGGGAGGTGAAGCCTCCATCAATCTACATATAATATCCCGCCCCCTATTGTGTTTAGCTGGTTAGTGGGCATGGAGGAGGAGGGAGTGGGCTGTCATTTACCACTGAGTATACGCCCACAAGTGTGACTTTATAGTAGGCATGTGCAGAACGAAAAAAAAATTGTTTGTTTCAATTCAGCATTTAATTTTAGTTTTAGTTAAATTCGTTTTCAGAATTTGCTTTGTTTTATTTGTTTTCGCGTTTGATTCAAACTCAACCAAATTCGGGTTGGCATTCGAATTTGAATTGAAATTCAGAAGGTGGTTATATTCTTTCTATTTTATTCTATTCTATGATTTTTTTTTTGTTTTTTTTTTTCTATTCCATTCAAAATTGGAGTTTTGGAAGATGGTGGATGGAAAAAATATATATTTCTATTGTATTAGTGTTTTTTGTTTTTATTCTATTTCTTTAATTTCTATTCTTTTCAATTCTGTTTTACTCTAATTCTTTTCTTTTTTTTTTTTTTTTTTTCCTTTTCTATTCTGTTGTACTGTTTTTTCTTTTGTATTCTATTACCTCATTTGTTGTTCTGATCTATTCCCATATTTTTCTTTTCTAATTTATTCTATTCTTTTATTTTCTATTCTACTCTATTATATTCTATTTTCATTTCTATTCTATTTTGTTCTGTTTTTACGCTATTCTTTTATTTTATATTCTATTTACTCCTAGTCTCTTTTTAAATTTTTATTTTTTTATTTTTATTATATTCCCTTATTTTCTATTCAATTTTTTTTTCTATTCTATTTTGTTATGTTTTACGCTATAAAATAAAAGATTACAGTAAAACAGAACAAAATAGAATAGAAAATAAAATAGAAAATAAGGGAAAAGAATTTAAAAAAAAAAACAGAATATAAAATAATATTCTGTTTACTCTATTCTGTTTTTGTTCTATTCCTTTATTTTCTATATTAAAGAAAATCGTAGGGCCCCCCCAAAAGAGAAGAACACAAGGAACTTTAGGGGAACTATAATGAATGAAAAGTGTGTGTGTGTGTGTATATATATATATATAAAAAATGTGTATGTACGTGTAAATATATATATATATGTGTGTGTGTGTGTGTGTGTGTGTATATATATATATATATATATATATATATATGTGTATATATATATATATATATATATATATATATATATATATATATATATGTGTATATATATATGTGTATATATATATATATATATATATATATATATATATTACTAAAAATACAAACTATATTTATTGAGGAAATCTTAAAAATATAGTTGCATATATAGCACAGGTAAAAACATAAGTACAGTTGATACAATTAGAGTTGTTGATCTCCTGTAATCTCTCCCGACGCGTTTCAGGATTTCAATGTTAATCCCTTCACCAGGGTAATTTGTTTCAATAGAATTTGTTAAAATAAAACATAACAGAAAGTTGACCATATGAACATCAATGGGACAAAAAATTTGCAAAATTAGCATCGTGGGAGATAAAGAAAAATGTGTCCAAATTTCAATCCGGGACTAAACGAGCGGCACATGTCTGCTCTATGGTCACATGGGCTGCTCAGGTGTGACAGGAAGGAAATGCTCAGCATAGGAACTCACTGAATACTGAGCATATGCAGAGCTGCCAACACCGCTATGCAAAATCCCACAGCTGCAGTGGGGACATGGACAGAAGGGGAGATGGAGAGCAGCAGGATCAACCAGGTTTTTTTTTTTGCAGAATACAGAAAACAAATCTCATAGTGATGGAGTGAGTATGAACAGCATGGAATATATCATTTGTTGATAGATTTTTTTTATGATGTGGGTTTAGTGACACTTTACTATCAGTACTGATCAACTCAAGTCTGTAAAATGATTGGAGCCGTTCCTCGTATAAACGCAGTAAGCGCAATCAGCTCCTGTTTTGTGATTTCGAAGTACAGGTGACCCCTATAGACTCCATAAAAATAGAAACTTTGTCGGGGACAACCACAGCAAATTGTGTGATTGGTCGCAGTGATCACATGGTACAGAGAGGGCCCATCGCAGCCTGTCTATACCATGTGGTGCGCTGTGGCCAATCGCAACAAAACAAACTGAATGAATCGATTTCATTTCAGTAAGATGCTTGTTTATAGCAATGAAATTCACTACTATAAGAAATCACAATGTGTAAAAAAAATAAATAAATACTGATCACTTCCCCAGATTAGTACAGTGTTACTATGGTAACATTATTCTGCTCTGGTCACAGTGTGTTAAAAAATGTAAAAAGAAATTTTTTTTTTTTTTTTGGTACTGTCACCAGTCAGTGTCCCTGATCAATTATATGATGATGCTGTACTACACTGGTGACTGTATGTAAAAAAAAAAAAAATCTCTATTTTTTTTACATACAATCTACATTGTTTTGTTTGTTTTTTTTTTACATACAAACAATGCAGATTTTTTTTTTTTAACAATGTAGATTTTTTTTTTTTTTTCATACAATCTATATAGTAAAAAAAAAATCTACATTTTTTTTTTTTTTTGCATACAATGTAGATTTTTTTTTTTACTATATAGATTGTATGAAAAATTTACATTATAAAAAAAATCTGCATTGTTGCATTGTTTGTATGCAAAAAAAAAAAATGCAACAATGCAGATTTATTTTATTTTTTTACAATGTAGATTGTTTTTTTTTTTTCATACAATCTATAATCTACATTGTAAAAAAAATAAAAAATAAATCTGCATTGTTGCATTTTTTTTTGCATACAAACAATGCAACAATGCAGATTTTTTTTTATAATGTAAATTGTTTTTTATTTTTTTATTTTTTATTTTTTTTACATACAATCTACATTGTAAAAAAAAAAAAATCTGCATTTTTCAAAAAAAAATCAGGGTTTTCAAATCTGCATTGTTTTTTTTTTCATACAATCTATATTGTAATATATTTTTACAATGTAGATTGTTTTTCTTTTTTTTAACATACAAACAATCTACATTGTAAAAAAAAAAAAAAATCTACATTGTAAAAAAAAAAAAATCTGCATTGGTTTTTTTTTGCATACAATGTAGATTTTTTTTATTTTTTTTATTTTTTATTATTTCTTTATTTTTCCAAAAAGAAAAACTGTGACAAAAAAATTACAACTTCAAAAAAACTTGCCATGCCTCTTACTAAATACTTTGGACTGTCTACTTTCCCCAAAAAATGGGCTATTTGGGGGATATTTGTACTGTCCCGGGCATTTTCGGGCCTCAAGAAATGAGATTGGCCTGTCAGTACATCAGGATCGATCGATTTTCAGATATATAATCCTATAGTGTGTGGACTCTATAACTTTCCTACAGACTAAATAATAGACACTGATTTGGGTTATTTCCACCAAAGCAATGGAGCAGAATAGATTTTTGGTCTAAATTTATGACGAAAGATTATTTATTTATTTTAAAATGTTACAACAGAAATGAAGAAACCCCCCC
The DNA here is from genome assembly GCA_037952925.1 of Lithobates clamitans. Taxonomy (NCBI): domain Eukaryota; kingdom Metazoa; phylum Chordata; class Amphibia; order Anura; family Ranidae; genus Lithobates; species Lithobates clamitans. The sequence continues at coordinate 118,481 of JBBGZY010001951.1, read as the reverse complement.
CCCCCCCCCCCCACACACACACACACAATTTTCTGTATTTTTTTTTATTCGGCAAAAAAAAAAAACTCCGGTGGTGATTAAATACCACCAAAAGAAAGCTCTATTTGTGTGAAATAAATGATAAAGATTTTATTTGGGTACAACTAAATAAAATAAGAAAATCAAAGTAAAAGAAAAAAACAAACAATTAAATAAATGAAAAACAAAAAAAAATCCTGTAGCCTTCCGTGGCCTGCTTGGGCTCTCCTATCCCACCAGGAGACCCGAGCAACCAGCCGACTGGATGGACAGCTAGACGAAGGCAGGATGGGTGCTGAAGAGTCTTTTGAGGTTGCAGGTTCAAACCTAAACGTGTCTTTATTGAAGTTTGTGATCACATTCCAGGTACTTGTCCTTGAATTTGTACACTTCCATCCTCAGGGTTGGTTGGCTTGGAGGTTAAAGAACCAGCCTTCCTCCAAGCCTGCAGAGACGTTAGAGTTGCCGGTTCAAACCTAGGTTCAGCTTTTTGAATTTGCGATGACTTTAACTCCTGAAATAGGAGAACGAACCCAGAAGTTCCTGAGCAGAGGCCAGTAGCTCAGAGGATGAGAGTGTTGACCCCGGGCGCTGTAGACTCAAGTTCAAATCCTTACAAGCGCTGCAGATCACTAAGGGCAATTCCATGAGAGCGCTGAAGACCCCAGAGAATACCTCAATGAAAGCACTGGAGACCTCCAAGGGCAAATTCCTGAAAGTGCAGTAGACCCCGAGCTCAAATCCCTGAGTGAAAGCTTGGAGGCCATGGACAACCCACCAGTCTGCTCCAATCCCAGGCCACCACAGGCCTGCAACATGTGTGGGCATCACATTAGGTTGTGGACACCCTGCCTCTTTGGTCCATGGTCTGTGACATCACTGCAACATCTATAAATAGAATGGGCTGTCTTACTGGGGCAGCCCAATCAAAAAGTGGGACTTAGGTTTTTCTTGGCCTCACCCCCTATATATATATATATATATATATATATATATATATATATATATATATATATATATATACCTCCCACCCAGGTACTGCATAGCACCTGAACCCCCTGCTGGTGGGACATTTCCCACTAATAGGGGGTTCAAGTGCTGCACAGCACCCAGGACACACATGGCTTTTTTTTCCCTCAGGGGGATTTGAACTCAGGTCTCCAGCAGAACAGTCAGAGATCTTACCCTCTGAGCTACCACCCATGTTCAGGAACTGAGGGTCTGGTTCTTTTATTTCAGGAGTAGACAAAATTTACACATGAAAGAAAAAAAAAAAAGAAAGGAAAACTACTACTACTAAATGAAAAAAAAAATCAAAGTAAAAGGAAAAAAAATGAAAACAAAAGAATCAAACAAGTAAGTAAAAGAAAATCAAACAAGTAAAAGAGAAAAAAAGAAAAAAAAAACAAATAAAAGAAGAAAATCAAACAAGTAAAAGAGAAAAAAGAAAAAAAAAAAAAAAACGAAAAAAAAGAAGAAAATCAAACAAGTAAAAGAGAAAAAAGAAAAAAAAAACGAAATAAAAGAAGAAAATCAAACAAGTAAAAAACAAACAAACAAAAACTAACAAATAAAATAAATAAATAAATAAATAAAAAAATCAAACCTAATCAAAACAAGTAAAAAAAAAAACTAAAAAGTAAAAAAAAAAAAAAAAATAACTAGATAAAGGAAAAAAAACAACTAAATAAAAGACCAAAATCAAACAAGTAAAAAAATAACAAGTAAAAGTAAAAAAAAAAAAAAACTAAATAAAAGAAATAAAACCAAAGAACTAAATACAAGAAAATATAACAAGTAAAAGAAAAAAAATGAAAAAAATAAAATACAAAATCAAAAAATAAAGGAAAATCAAACAAGTAAAAGAAAAACAAACAAGTAAAAAAAAAAACTAAATAAATGAAAAAAAATTAAAAACAACTAAATAAAAGAAACAAAAATCTCTCCCACTGACACCAATGATGTTTTTGTTTTTCTCCCACTGACCCCCAAGCCTATGGTGTGATTTACCCCCCACTGATGCCGGGGCCTTTTCCTCTCCCACACTCCACCCCCCTAAAGTTTGAAGAGCAGTAAACTGGCCCTTTGTTTTGGAAGTTTGGAGACCCCCCTCATCTAGTAGTAGAAATCACTGCATAGACACCACTACTACACCGCTACTACAGGGATCTCCACTGGGGTCCTGTGCTGAGTGGCTGCATTGTGAACACAGGAGGTCGGCCGCTCAGCACAGGCTCCATTCAGGAAACATTTTGTATTTTCTAAATAAAAGCAGAACGTTCTCTGATTGGACAAGGTGGAGAGTGCGACATCACTGCCCCACTTCGCCCAATCAGAGAATGCTTTGCATTCATCAAGACAATACAAAGTGTTCCCCGAATGGTGCCTGTGCTGAGCGGCCGACCTCCTGTGTTCACAATGCAGCCACTCAGCATGAGAACTGAAAGCCAATGGAGATCACTGTAGTAGTGGTGTAGTAGCTGGGCAGTATAGAAGTGGTGTAGTAGCTGTATAGAAGTGGTGTAGTAGCTGTGTAGTAGTAGCTGTATAGTAGAGATGCAGTAGTGGTGTAGTAGCTGTATAGTAGTGGTGTAGTAGCTGTGTAGTAGCGGTGTAGCAGTTGTGTAGTAGCTGTATAGTAGTGGAGTAGTAGTGGTGTAGTAGCTGTATAGCAGTGTGTAGTAGCTGTGTAGTAGTGGAAAAGATGTATAGTAGTGGTTTAGTAGCTGCATAGTAGTGGTGTAGTAGCTGTGTAGTAGTGGAGTAGTAGCTGTATACAATTGGTGTAGTAGCTGTATAGTAGTGGTGTAGTAGCTGTATAGAAGTGGTGTAGTAGCTGTGAAGTAGTGGTGTATCAGCTGTATATTAGTAATGTAGTAGCTGTATAGTAGTGGTGTAGTAGCTGTATAGTAATGGTGTAGTAGCTGTATAGTAGCACTAGATCTCTGTACCTCTAAACAGGTAACCTGTAAAAAAACTATAAAGCGTCGCCTATGGAGATTTTTAAGTACCGTAGTTTGGCGCCATTCCACGAGCGTGCGCAATTTTAAAGCGTGACATGTTCGGTATCTATTTACTTGACATAAAATCTCTCATATTTTACAAAAATTGGGTTATATATATATTTTTTTTCATCAAAGTGTATTTTTTCCAAAACAAATAAACAGTTTGAAGAAAATTGCTGCGCTAATACCACATGACATAAAAAATTGCAACAAACACCATTTTATTCTCTGAGATCTCTGCAGAACTGGATCTTCCTTTCACCAATGGCTTCCCTTCACCTGTTTGTATTTGCTGAACGGAACACAAAAAGAGTTTAACACTTTGGCTTTATGGACTTTTCCTATATAAGTTATTTATAAGAACATTGTGTGTTATACTTGTGGAAATTTGCGCTTTTTGTCTTTGATATTCATTTTTTAGCGCTGCTATATAGGAATATGTAATTGTAGAGAGCAGGGGTCAGGAATATGTAATTGCAGAAAGCAGGGGTCAGGAATATGTAATTGTAGAGAGCAGGGGTCAGGAATATGCAATTGTAGAGTAGAGGGGTCAGGAATATGTAATTGTAGAGAGCAGGGGTCAGGAATATATAATTGCAGAGTAGAGGGGTCAGGAATATGTAATTGTAGAGTGCAGGGGTCAGGAATATGTAATTGCAGAGAGCAGGGGTCAGGAATATGTAATTGTAGAGTGCAGGGGTCAGGAATATGTAATTGTAGAGAGCAGGGGTCAGGAATATGTAATTGTAGAGAGCAGGGGTCAGGAATATGTAATTGCAGAGAGCAGGGGTCAGGAATATGCAATTGTAGAGTAGAGGGGTCAGGAATATGTAATTGCAGAGAGCAGGGGTCAGGAATATGTAATTGTAGAGTGCAGGGGTCAGGAATATGTAATTGTAGAGTGCAGGGGTCAGGAATATGTAATTGCAGAGTGCAGGGGTCAGCAATATGTAATTGTAGAGAGCAGGGGTCAGGAATATGTAATTGCAGAGAGCAGGGGTCAGGAATATGTAATTGTAGAGAGCAGGGGTCAGGAATATGTAATTGCAGAGAGCAGGGGTCAGGAATATGTAATTGCAGAGAACAGGGGTCAGGAATATGTAATTGTAGAGAGCAGGGCTCAGGAATATGTAATTGTAGAGTAGAGGGGTCAGCAATATGTAATTGTAGAGAGCAGAGGTCAGGAATATATAATTGCAGAGTGACGGGGTCAGGAATATGTAATTGTAGAGAGCAGGGGTCAGAAATATGTAATTGTAGAGAGCAGGGGTCAGTAATATGTAATTGCAGAGAGCAGGGGTCAGGAATATGTAATTGCAGAGAGCAGGGGTCAGGAATATGTAATTGCAGAGTGCAGGGGTTAGGAATATGTAATTGCAGAGTGCAGGGGTCAGGAATATGTAATTGCAGAGTGCAGGGGTCAGGAATATGTAATTGCAGACAGCAGGGGTCAGGAATATGTAATTGCAGCGAGCAGGGGTCAGGAATATGTAATTGCAGAGAGCAGGGGTCAGGAATATGTAATTGCAGCGAGCAGGGGTCAGGAATATGTAATTGCAGAGAGCAGGGGTCAGGAATATGTAATTGTAGAGAGCAGGGGTCAGGAATATGTAATTGTAGAGAGCAGGGGTCAGGAATATATAATTGCAGAGAGCAGGGGTCAGGAATATATAATTGCAGAGAGCAGGGGTCAGGAATATGTAATTGTAGAGAGCAGGGGTCAGGAATATGTAACTGCAGAGTGCAGGGGTCAGGAATATATAATTGCAGAGTAGAGGGGGTCAGGAATATGTAATTGCAGAGAGCAGGGGTCAGGAATATGTAATTGTAGAGAGCAGGGGTCAGGAATATGTAATTGCAGCGAGCAGGGGTCAGGAATATGTAATTGCAGAGTGCAGGGGTCAGAAATATGTAATTGCAGAGAGCAGGGGTCAGAAATATGTAATTGCACACAAAAAGAGTTTAACACTTTGGCTTTATGGACTTTTCCTATATAAGTTATTTATAAGAACATTGTGTGTTATACTTGTGGAAATTTGCGCTTTTTGTCTTTGATATTCATTTTTTAGCGCTGCTATATAGGAATATGTAATTGTAGAGAGCAGGGGTCAGGAATATGTAATTGCAGAAAGCAGGGGTCAGGAATATGTAATTGTAGAGAGCAGGGGTCAGGAATATGTAATTGCAGAGAGCAGGGGTCAGGAATATGTAATTGCAGAGAACAGGGGTCAGGAATATGTAATTGTAGAGTAGAGGGGTCAGCAATATGTAATTGTAGAGAGCAGAGGTCAGGAATATATAATTGCAGAGTTCAGGGGTCAGGAATATATAATTGCAGAGTGAAGGGGTCAGGAATATGTAAGTGTAGAGTAGAGGGGTCAGGAATATGTAATTGTAGAGTGCAGGGGTCAGGAATATGTAATTGTAGAGTGCAGGGGTCAGGAATATGTAATTGTAGAGTGCAGGGGTCAGGAATATGTAATTGTAGAGAGCAGAGGTCAGGAATATGTAATTGTAGAGAGCAGGGGTCAGGAATATGTAATTGTAGAGAGCAGAGGTCAGGAATATGTAATTGTAGAGAGCAGGGGTCAGGAATAGGACCCATTGTACCACCAAGTATGAAATGTGTCCATCCATATACAATGTATCCATCTATGTTCAATATACACTATACATTAAGAGAATGAGAGCGATAACACCAAATCTAACACACCTGCTCCCCATTCACACCTGAGACCTTGTAACACTAACGAGTCACATGACACCGGGGGGAGGGAAAATGGCTAATTGGGCCCAATTTGGACATTTTCACTTAGGGGTGTACTGACTTTTGTTGCCAGCGGTTTAGACATTACTGGCTGTGTGTCGAGTTATTTTGAGGGGACAGCAAATTTACACTGTTATACAAGCTGTACACTCACTACTAAAATGTGAGGGGTGTACTTACTTTTGTCAGATACTGTATATCTATCTCTATATACAATGTATCCCTCCAAGTATAATGTATCCCTCTATGTATATTTTCTCATTGAGGGAGTTCAGAAAACCATACTGCATTTTGGCCACTAGATGGAGCTGGAGAACATAGAAATCTCTAATAGAGAAAATACATTTCATCCATCCTGTGTGACGTTCGTCCAGCGATCGTCGCTATACACAGACCTCTAAGGGTTACCAAACACGTTACAATCTGACCGTACAATTATCGTAAATCAACTTTACATTTACCGAAACGATGTAACTGGAGGACCTACCTGATCGATTTGTATCCAATCAGGCCGCTCCTGGCACTGTATCGTCGTCGGTCGATTTAGAGGAGATTGTACCAATCACTGTGATGATATTGAGTGAAGATGAGTTTGCGCCACAAAAATGATATCAGCTGCAAGCGCACCGAGCGTGTGCAATAAAAGTCATTTGCGCATCGATCGATCAGTGCTGCGCTCTCATAAATCTTAACACATACCCATGTGAGATCATCACATACATGTTGAGATTTCTAGTAGCGCAGCACCGATCGATACACACATCACCTGGTGGGATGAGACTTACAGCTGTTTAGAAATCAGCCACATCAGGAGTAGAAAAGCCTGACCCCTGCCAGCATGCTGCAAAGAAGGACTATTTCTCTCTGTAAGCAGTGGTCTCTCTGCCTGACACCACCTGTTCAATCCAGTGGGGGCTGGTGTTCTTTTTTTGGGGGGGGGGGGGCGGCACCCATACACCCCCCCCTCCGCTGTTTGCTGGTCGTCTGGCACTTACCCCACTGTGGTGGGTGGCAGGCAGCGTGGTGCAGCGGCTCCGAGTCTCCAGCTTCTCCCCTCCTCCTACTAGGCATCCAATAGGATCGCCTGTCCTTTCAGCTAATCGGGTGACCGGGGTCAAAACCTGCTTCCTGATTGGCCGGGAGGAGGATCAGTGTTACAATAGCGAATACTCATATACACACCTGGGTGGGATCGGAGCGCACGCTCTGCGACTCGAGCCCACCCTATATTGAAGCGTATTAGAGCCTCTGGCTTTAATCGATGCTTCAAAAAAACAGCCCTCCCCCCGCATTGGAATCCATGCACCGGTGTCCTGGAAGGGGCAAGACGCATGGAAAGGGGAGGCGGCAATGGACGGGGGGGCGGCGCCCTTGTGGCCTTAGTGGATGGACCGTCCCCTGGTTGAATCAGAACCAGAGCTCTCCAATCAGCAGGGGGCATGAGTTTTGCCGATTGAAGAGCTATAGGTCTAACTCAGCAGTAAGGGAGCATGTTGGACCCATGCAGAGAGTCCACTGCTTCCTCATAGAGAGCAAGGGCCCTGTTGTCAGGAAAGGCACACCTCCCAACTTTTTTGAGATGGGAATAAAGGGACACCTACTAGCAAAAGTATGTAGGCAAAGGACACGCCCCCTGCCACGCCCCCTTAAAGGAGGATTTTATTAACCAAAAAATGAAAGATTAGTTGAACCCACAAGGGCTTTTTTTTTTTTTTTACCTCTACTATTCCTTTTATTGGCTTTTGAAATTTACAAATGCTGCAAATTTGGAAATCGGATGAAAGGTTTAGCGCCGGGAAACACTTTTTGAAAGATAAAAACTGCATTTTATATACAACTCTAGAGATCAGACCAAAATGAGGGACAAATGAGGAGGAAAAGAGGGACAGGGGGACATTGCTCCACATCAGGGACAGTCCCTCGAAACCCAGGACAGTTGGGAGCTATGGGAAAGGCACGCCGTGGAAAACATGCAGGTGCGCACGCGCATGCTCGTTCGCGCGCGCGAACGAGTGCGCAAGCGCGCACAGGTGGGCTATTTTGAGCTGCATTATTGCCTTGAGTCATTGCCACTTAGTCTATTACGTTCCCTGAGTACCTGCTACCCGTTCCTGTGTTGACTCTCTGCTACCGACTTGATCTGCTCCTGACCCTTGCCTGAACGCCGACCCCCGGCTTGTCTTTGGAGGACGTCTTTGCCCGCTCCTCTCAGAGAAGCCCGTAGCAAAAAAGAGAAAGAAATAAGCATAGGGCTGGCATGACTGGGTAGCAGGGCAAGCAGGACTTAGGGGGTTCACTTACTGTTTAGATGTTCAGTTAGGTGGGGTTGGCATAGGAGGGGGTTTGCGGGTCCAGGAAGGGAGAGGTCAAGTGTCCGTTGGTCAGTCGGGGGTCATCGGACGAAGGAGCAGCTTCCCGCCCTCCGGCCCCTTTTTTTTTGTGTGGAATGGACCTCCTGCCATGACTGTTGTAATGGTATGGCGGTTGGGATCTTTGGAGGCCTACAAAATTAATACCGATATGGCATGGTGGGGAACCACCTCGGTAAAATGCCAGTTAACCGAGGTTTAACGGGGCATTGGGCATATGGTCATCAGCGTTGGAAGTTGGAAGAGGTTTTTGGTATCGTCCTCGAGTCGGTGTGTTGCGACTGGGGACCTTGTGTGGTCACGCTGATACCAAATCGATTTGGGGCCTTCAAAGATCAGCAACCTGGTTTCATTTCTATCTGTGAGATTATAGTTTTTGTGAATAAAATGTGTTTTGGTTATTTGTTTACTAAGTGGCCAATTTTACTCCAAAAGGGTGTCGTCTTATTTACTTAGGGGTACAACAAGGGGAGTTTTCATCTATCTTACCATAGTCACGACACCTTGCCTGACTCACGACTATTCTCCTGCCTGCTGTCTGTACCTGATCTGCCCCGTTTTGTTGCTGACCCCGGACCGCCTGACCCTTCTTATGGACTTCCTGCATCTGAGTCTGCTGAGCTGAGCCAATCACCTGCTCCAGTCCTCTTCTGCCAGCGAGCATCTGGTCTGTCTTCCTTGCGGTTTCCTGGACGCCCAGCCTACTCATCAGCACCCATCAACCAGGGCCGTCTTTAACATCGATTGGACCCTGGGGCAAACATTTTCTTGGGCCCTCCCCAATCGACTATCAATCAACTATTTGGGGGCAGTGTGGGCTCAAAGGGCAGCTGCTTTGGGCCCCACAACAATGACTGGGCCCGGGGCAGCTGCCCCTTTTTCCCTGCGTTAAAGACGGCCAGCTGTCAAAAGAAGACCAGTCAGGCGCTCATGCCCGCACCGGCGCTCCCATGTTACTTTACTAGGGGCTCCTGAGCCAGAGGTGTAAGGAGAAGCTGCTGGCAGGGGGCAGACCTTTCTACTCAGGCTGTGAAAGAAATTGAACATTAGTTGCATCAGATGCAATGTACAGGTGCATCTCAAAAAATTAGAATATCATCCAAAATGTATTTTAGTAATTCAATTCAAAAAGTAAAACTCCTATATTTTCTATAGATTCATTACACACAGAGTGATATATTCCAAGCATTTCTTTTCTTTTAACTAGTTCAAGACCAAGCCTATTTCGGACATTTGTTGTTTACAAGTTAAAATCAGTATTTTTTTGCTAGAAAATTACTTTGAACCCCCCAAACATTATACAGTAGTACCTTGGATTACGAGCATAATTTGTTCAAGAAGCATGTTTGTAATCCAAAGCACTCGTGTATCAAAGCGAGTTTCCCCATAGGAATCAATGGAAACTCAGATAGTTTGTTATAGTGTCACTGCTAGTGTATTTTTTTCCTTGATTTTTATCTATATTGCTGGCAATACATTACAGCCACGAGCAATTTTAAATGACATTTTTTTCCTTTAGAAATGTAATTTTGCTGCATTGCACAGATGCGCCGCTTTACAGGCAGACTAAGGGGACCCCCCAGGCACGATATTTAAAGGAATGTTTCATTTTTATTGATTCACTTTAAGCATTATTAAAATCACTGCTCCTGAAAAAACGGTTGTTTTTTTTTGCATTGATACATGTCCCCTGGGGCAGGACCCGGGTCCCCAAACACTTTTTATGGCAATAACTTGCATATAAGCCTTTAAATTTAGCACATTTGATTTTTTTTATGTTCGTGTCCCATAGACTTGAATAGGGTTCGCATAGGGTTTGCCTGTTCGCATGTTCTGGTGCGAACCAAACAGGGGGGGGGGGGCCCATCCCTAATCATGAGAAAGCCGACCGTCAGCTCTAAAAAACGGTACTGGGGTGATGCCTCTGTCTGCAGGCGTCACTACCACTTCAACAAAATGACGCACAAAGGTACGAGATTTCGGGTGAAGTGGTTAATTTGGCAGATTTTGGCTTACAGCTAGTGAGAACCCAAAATTCCGTATCTCAGAAAATTTGTATATTGTGAAAAAGTTGAATATTGTAGACTCCTGGGATCACACTCTAATCAACTAAATAGCTCAAAACACCTGTAAAGGTTTCCTGAGTCTTTAAACGGTCTCTCAGTCTGGTCCAGTAGGTTACACAATCATGGAGAAGACGGTTGACTTGACAGTTGTCCAGAAGACGGTCATTGACGCCCTCCACAAGGAGGGTAAGTCACAAAAGGTCATTGCTAAAAAAGCTGGCTGTTCACAGAGTGCTGTATCCAAGCATATATTAATGGAAAGTTGAGTGGAAGAAAAGAAAAGTGTGGTAGAAAAAGGAGCACAAGCAACAGGGATAACCGCAGCCTTGAGAGGATAGTGAAGCAAAGGCCGTTCAAGAATTTGGGAGGGGGATTCACAAGGAGTGGACTACGGCTGGTGTCAGTGCTTCAAGAGCCACAACACACAGAGGTATCCAGAACATGGGCTACAACTGTCACATTCCTTGTGCCAAGTCACTCCTGAACCAGAGACAATGTCATAAGCGTCTTACCTGGGCTAAGGAGATAAAGGACTGGACTGTTGCTCAGTGGTCCAAAGTCCTCTTTTCGGATGCAAGTAAATTTTGCATTTCATTTGGAAATTAAGGTCCCAGAGTCCAGAGGAGGAAGAGTGGAAAGGCACAGAATCCAAGTTGCACGAGGTCCAGTGTGAAGTTTCCACAATCAGCGATGATTTGGGGAGCCGTGTAATCTGCTGGTGTTGGTCCATCAAGTCCAAAGTCAGTGCCGCTGTAAGAGTCCAGGGTTTACTACGCATGCACCGATGGCGCGTTGCCGCAAGAGGAAATCCGTGCCAACTGAGCATGCGCCAAAGACCCCCTCAGGGCGCCAACCCGCACTTCCGCAGAAGACTTGATGGAAAAGGGCAGGAAAATCCCTAGGACGTGCACAGGAAGTGACCTCAACCTGATGGAAAAAGGTGGGAAAATACCCAGGAGGCGCACAGGAAGTGACATCGACCTGATGGAAAAAGGCGGGAAAATCCCCAGGAGGCGCACAGGAAGTGACCTCAACCCGATGGAAAAAGGCGGGAAAATCCTCAGGAGGCGCACAGGAAGTGACCTCAAACTTCCCTATATAAGCCCAGCCCAGACACTGCCAAGTTGCTGGATTATCTTCAGTCCCCCCCTTATTCCTTCCTGTGCTAGTGTGTGATCTGTCTGAACTTGTTGTGACCTGGAAACCTATTTGACTACTCTTGATAGCTGCTTGCCATTGACCTCGGATTTGTACCTTGACCATTCTACTTCTTTGCCCCTTTTGTACTCAGCTGCCAGATTGGAACCGACCCCAGCTTGGATCTCGACCATTCTTCTTCGGATTAACCCTTTTATGCTTCGTTGCCCAACTGGACTTGACCCCGGCTCGGATCTCGGACTAAGGCTTGCACGGCACCCCTGCCACTCGGTGTCCACCAAGTCTCTGTCTCGATCTCCAGAGGCTTTAGGGACCTGAGGTGCAAGGGAGGCCTCCCCACTACTTCGGTCTCACATCAGGTACGTGGCCCTCGTGACAGCCGCCCTCTAGCAGGAAATTCTAGAGCACTTCATGCTTCCCTCTGCTGACCAGCTTTATGGAGATGCTGATTTCATTTTCCAGGAGGACTTGGCACCTGCCAACACTGCCAAAACTAACAATACCCGGTTTAATGATCGTGGTATCGCTGTGCTTGATTGGCCAGCAAACTCGGCTGACCTAAACCCCATAGAGAATCTTTGAGGTGTTGCCAAGAGGAAGATGAGAGGCACCAGACCCAACAATTCAGAGGAGGTGAAGGCCACTATCGAAGCAACCTGGGCTTCCATGAAACCTCAGCAGTGCCCCAGGCTGATCTCCTCCATACCACGCCGCATTGATGCCGTAATTCATGCAAAAGGAGCCCCGACCAAGTATTGAGTGCATCCTATACTGTACATGGACAGACTTTTCACTAAGCCAACATTTCTGTATTAAAAATCCTTTTTTTTTATTGATCTTATGTACCGCATATACTCGAGTATAAGTCGAATTTTTCAGCACATTTTTTTGTGCTGAAAGTGCCCCCCTCGACTTATACTTGAGTCAAACACTTTTCTGCAGCAAAAAATTTCATTTTCCGAACTGATTTTGGGGCCCAGTATCTCAGGGCCACTTGGTTCTAGGAACCCCAAATTTGGTGTGCAAACCCAGTGGAACTGGTACCACAACATATCCAAAGCTGAAGTTCCTAGCACTAAGTGGTCCCGAGATACGGGGCCCCAAAATCGGTTCGGAAAATGTCATTCTCTGCTGCAGAAAAGTGCTTGACATTTTCTGAACTGAATTTGGGGCCCCGTATCTCAGGGCCACTTGGTGCTAGGAACCCCAAATTTGGTGTGCAAACCCAGTGGAACTGGTACCATAATATATCTGAAGCTGGGGTTCCTAGCACCAAGTGGCCCTGAGATACAGGGCCCCAAACCCGGTTCAGAAAATGTCATCCTCTGTTGCAGAAAAGTGCTTGACATTTTCTGAACTGATTTTTGGGGCCCTGTATCCCGGGGCCACTTGGTGCTAGAAACCCCAGCTTTAGAAATTTTATGGTGCTAGTTCCACTGGGTTTGCACACCAAATTTGGGGTTCTTAGCACTAAGTGGCCCCGAGATATGGGGTCCCAAATTCGGTCAACTGTGTCCATCTGCAACAATGTCATTTCGGGAGCCTTTTGGTTCAGAGACCCCAAATTTTGGCTGCAGCTAGGGGGCATCTAGGAACCCTTAACTACCGAGTTTGAAGTTCAGGGGACCTATGGCTGCAAATGGGCACAGTGATGCTGCAAATGGGCATTGTTGACCCTCTTTTCCACTTACAGTAGCTGTGCATTTCTCACCCTCGTCTTATACTCGGGTCAATACGTTTTTCCCAATTTTTTTTGTGGTAAATTAGGGCCTCGGAACGACTTATACTCGGAACGACTTATACTTGAGTATATACGGTAATATTCTAATTTTCTGAGATACAGAATTTTGGGTTGTCACTCGCTGTAAGCCATAATCCTCGAAATTAACAGAAAGAAATGCTTGAAATCTATCACTCTGTGTGTAACGCATCTATAGAAAATATACGAGTTTCACTTTTTGAATTGAATTGACTTTTGGATGATATTCAGATTTTTTTTTGGAGATGCACCTGTATTTAGGCGATTTAAAACTGAAGGTCAATCGGGCTTTACACAAAGCCCCGGAAAGCCCCAGGATTTATGAATAAAACGAGAGACACGGTTTGTTCCAGTCTGTCTTTATTTCCATTCAGGATTACAACACGCAACTTCAGTGTCACAAATACAATATACAGCACAAAAGGGGGGGTAACCAGGCATGGGCAACTCGGAAAAGGGATGTACATCAGAAGCGGGCAGTAATGACGTCGGCTGTGGGCATAGAAGGGGGGTCTTTAGTACCCAAAGTGCACAGGGAAGGGATCACCCTCGATATTTTATCGTAAAATCCCTCGTCCAATCGTCACCAGAGACGGCCTAACTCTTTAACGTCGGCTGCGTTACCGTCCCGTCTTACCCACACTGCACAGGGCAGCATCCTTCTAATAATTACATTCAGAATCATCAATCCCTTTTATTGTGCAGAGGATGGGGGGGGGGGGGGTTACAAATGCATTGCAATGTGCAAACGTCACAGATTGCTAAAGGAAATCTAAAACTAACCAGAAGCTTAAAAAACTGTGCCTTGTAATAAATGCTCTGCCAGAATCAATTTCCCTGCCAGAAGAGTCCGAGGATTCGACGTTACGTTCAGTAAATAGCCCAATACTGAGTTGTGCTGGCAGAGGGGGGTGAGGGGGGGTGGCATCGTGAAGCACTGCAGCCCTAACGCATCTGCCAGGGAAAGAGATTGACGGCGGCGATCTACGGAACTGGCGGGGGAAACGGCTCACACGGCAATGCTCTGCGGGGCTCTGGACGGTGGTGGTGGGGGGGGGGGGTGAGGGAGGAGGTGCACAGCAATGCTCTGCGAGCTCTGGACATTGGGAGAAGGGAAGGGGGTACACAGCGATGCTCTGCAGGGCTCCGGAAAAGAGAAGGAAAGGGGTACACAGCGATGCTCTGCAGGAAGACAGTCTCTGGTAGAATGAGATGGAAATTTTCCTGTGTTTTGGTACAGATAGATATCATTAAATATATTTATATATATATTATATTATATATTATATAAACATCACAGACACAACATTCTCCCATTTATATTCACTCTGGCAGCCGGGCTGCAGCACTGCACATCAGAACATCACAACCTGAAGCTTGACCTCAATGATCAGTCGTGGAGAAGCCTGCAAGCAAGAGAGGGGGGGCCAGGAAGGAGGCAAAAAAAAGGGGAAATAAAGGGATGATGGAGCAAAGGTGGGCATGAGGTGCAGGGAAGAAGCCACAGCATGGAAGTAGTTAGTGATGGATATGAAGGATGGTGGTGCCATGGCAGAGGAATGAGGAAAGTTCAGAAGGACCAACAAAGAGAAGATTTGTAGAGGACATCAGAAAAGGGGTTTCCATGACAAGGTTTTGGTGGAGCACACATTGCAGGCATGGAGGAGTTTTGTAAGGGCGGTAGACCAGCAAGTTTTTTTTATATTGAGCATAAAGGCGTAAGAGAGTTGAAATGGGATCAGGAAGGAGAAGGTTTGGTGATAAGGTTTCAAAGAGTCAGGAATGGAATTTTAAGAGGGAAACAGAAAGGGGTAGAGGAGTAAAGATGGGAAGCCAAGAGGGAGGAAGGTGGGCACATGATGGTGGACAGAAAGTAGACATTTTAGGGAAGTGGGTGGTTTGAAGAGCAACAGAAGATGGTAGTAAGATGGCAGGTGGGCGGATAAATAGACAGTTAAGGTGAAGAGAAACAGAGGAATGAAAAAGTGCAGAAGAGTATATATGTTGGGTGAAGAGTGGAAGAGAAGGGTGGTCATGTTGGGTGAAGAGTGAAAGAGAAGGGTAGACATGTTGGGTGAGGAGTGGAAGAGAAGGGTGGAGGGGGGTAAAGGTGAGATTATATGTAGTTGGGTGGGAAGGAGGCAGGTATGAAGAAAAGTAGTTTGAATGGAATAGACATGTTGAGTGATGAGGGACAGAGAAGGGTGGATATGTTGGGTGAAGAGTGGAAGAGAAGGGTGAACATGTTGGGTGAAGAGTGGAAGAGAAGTGTGGGGGGTGAAAGTGAGATCATATGTAGTTGGGTGGGGAGGAGGCAGGTATAAAGAAACATGGTTTGAATGTAATAGACATGTTGGGTGATGAGGGACAGAGAAGGGTGGATATGATGGGTGAAGAGTGTCAGAGAAGAGTGGAAATGTTGGATAAAGAGTGGAAGAGAAGGGTGGACATGTTCGGTGGAGTGTGGAAGAGAAGAGTGGAAATGTTGGGTAAAGAGTGGAAGAGAAGAGTGGACATGTTGGATGAAGAGTGGAAGAGAAGGGTGGACATTTTGGAAGAAGAGTGGAAGAGAAGGGGGACATGTTGGGTGAAGAGTGGAAGAGAAGAGTAAATATGTTGGGTGAAAAGTGGAAGAGAATGGTGGATATGTTGGGTGAAGAGTAGAAGAGAAGAGTGGACATGTTGGGTAAAGAGTGGAAGAGAAGGGTGGACATGTTGGGTGAAGAGTGGAAGAGAAGAGTAAACATGTTGCGTGAAGATTGGAGGAGAAGGGTGGACATTTTGGGTGAAGAGTGGAAGTAAAGGGTGGACATGTTGGAGGGGGTGAAGGTGAGATCATATGTCGTTGGGTGTGGAGGAGACAGATAGGAAAAAAGGTGGTTTGAATGGAATAGACATGTTGGGTGATGAGGGACAGAGAAGGGTATATATGTTGGGTGAAGAGTGGCAGAAAAGGGTGGACATGTTGGGTGGAGTGTGGAAGAGAAGAGTGGAAATGTTGGGTAAAGAGTGGAAGAGAAGGGTGGAAATGTTGGGTTAAGAGTGGAAGAGAAGGGTGGATATATATTTTGGGTGAAGAGTGGAAGAGAAGGGTGGACATTTTGGGTGAAGAGTGGAAGAGAAGGGTGGATATGTTGGGTGAAGAGTAGAAGAGAAAGGTGGACATGTTGGGTGAAGAGTGGAAGAGAAGAGTAAACATGTTGGGGAAGATTAGAGGAGAAGGGTGGACATTTTGGGTGAAGAGTGGAAGAGAAGAGTAAACATGTTGGGGAAAATTAGAGGAGAATGGTGGACATTTTGGGTAAAGAGTTGAAGAAAAGGGTGGACATGTTGGAGGGGGTGAAGGTGAGATCATATGTCGTTGGGTGGGAAGGAGGCAGGTAGGAAGAAAGGTGGTTTGAATGGAATAGACATATATATATAGGATATATATTTTGAGTGATGAGGGACAGAGAAGGGTGGATATGTTGGGTGAAGAGTGGCAGAGAAGGGTGGACATGTTGGGTGGAGTGTGGAAGAGAAGAGTGGACATGTTGGATAAAGAGTGGAAGAGAAGGGTGGACATGTTGGGTGAAGAAGGGCAGATAAGGGTGGACATGTTGGGTAAAGAGTGGAAGAAAAGGGTGGACATGTTGGGTAAAGAGTGGAAGAGAAGGGTGGACATGTTGGGTGGAGTGTGGAAGAGAAGAGTGGACATGTTGGGTAAAGAGTGGAAGAGAAGAGTGGACATGTTGGGTAAAGAGTGGAAGAGAAGAGTGGACATGTTGGGTAAAGAGTGGAGGAGAAGGGTGGACATGTTGGGTGAAGAAGTGCAGAGAAGGGTGGAAAGTTGATGAAGGTGAGGTCATAAGTAGTTGGGTGGGGAGGAGGCAGAAAGGAAGGCAGGGAGTTTGAAGGGAAAAGAGTATACAGGTGCAGGAGAGCATATCAGTGGATGGTTTGGGTGAAGATGGTGGACAACATGTATGAAGAAATTAGGATGGAAGGACAAAGGGGAGGTTGGAAAGCAGAAGAGGCAATATGGACACAGAGGATTTAAAAACGGTACGTAGAGAAGGAGGGCAAATGAGTAGGAAAGGCAGATGGAACAAATTAAAAGCACGGGTATCAGGTAGTGATGGATATAATGGAAAGGGAGAGATGTGGTAGGGAAGAGAAGTGGGAGAGAAAGAAAAAAAGGTAAGGTACACAGTCTGCAAAAAGAATCACAAAAAATGTTTTGTTTTTTTTTAACTTGAGCTAATATTACCATCAATGCGCCCAAAGATGAGGTGTACAAACTTTTTTTTAATGTTTAGTTCATTTCATTTTTTTTTTTAGCATTGCCTTATAGAAATCTTGTAGAAAATTGCAGAACATTTGTAGAAAATGTATAGAATGCCCCAACATCACACATTCCTTGCAAACAATACCCACAATATGTGTATTTTCTATCAGCTCCATCTAGTGGCCATAATGCAGTATTTCCCCCGATGGTGATATTTCAGATAATTACCGCATTATGGACACTAGATGGAGCTGACGATCGCAGGAAATACACATATTAGAAACATTATGGAAATGATTCATGGCGGCTTTGCGAATGCATCGGCTCCATCTAGTGGCCATAATGCGGTATTTTCCCTGATTGAGGTATTTCAGAGAAATACCGCATCATGGGCACTAGATGGCGCTGAGGATCACAGGAAATACACATATTAGTCACATTGCAGAGATTATTCATGGCAGCTGTGTGAATGCGAAGACATTTGCACAGAGAATTGTGTTATAAACAGAGACCGAACTCAGGGGTAAAACTGGACTACCATTGCCTTTAGAGTATATAGACAATAAAATAATTTTTGGAAATCAATATTGTCCCATAAAGCCTGGTATATTTTTTATATAATAATAATTATAACGCAGCACAGCGTTTTCATATAACTGGTGTGGTGGTGATCAGGGACACTGACTGGTAAAAGTATGTAAAAAAAATAATAATAATACATTTTTTTTATTAATTTTTTTTTTATTATTATTACTTTTTTTTTTTTTACATTTTTTTTTCATAGAGTGACCAGAGCAATACAGTGTAACCATAGTAACACTGTACTACTCTGGGGAGGTGATCAGGATTTTTTTTTTTTTACATACTATGATTGCCTAAAATTTTACAATTATAAGCAACCATTTTTACTCATTCAGTGTTTACTATTGTGATTAGCTGTGATTGGCCCTGTCTGTACCATGTGATCCCTGTGACCCATCACAGAGCCCATCACAATAGTAGACGATGGATGGCATCAACCAAAGTCTTTCATTACGTACAATTGTCACAAGATCTGCAGTGATTGGCCACAGCGATCACATGGTACCGGCAGCGGGCCGGTACAGTGATCTGTCATCAGGTGGACACGGCGGGTGACAGATCGCGCCAGGGCACATGTAGCTCTTGGGCTGCAGGTTGGACACCAGAGATCTAAGTCAGGGGGTCTCCAAACTTTCTAAACAAGGGGACAGTTTGCTGTCCTTCAGACTTTAGGGGGGGCAAACTGTGGCCAGTGGGGGTAGAAATTGTCCTGATGTTCAGTGGGAGTAAAACAACGCCCAATCTTTGGTGTCAGTGGGAGGACTAGTGCCCCATTGCTGGTGTCATTGGAAAGAATTCTGCCCCATCGTTGGTGTCAGTGGGTGGAATTGTGACCTTTCGTTGGTGTCAGTGGGAGGAATTGTGCCCTATTGATGGTGTCAATGGGAGGAATAGTGGCCCATTGTTGGTGTCAATAGGAGGAATAGTGGCCCATCGTTGGTATCGATGGATGGAATTATTCCCAATCAATGGTGTCAATGGAAGGAATAGTGCCCCCTCATTGGTGTCAGTGGGAGGAATTGTGCCCCTTTGATGGTATCAGTGGGAGGAATAGTGCCCCATCATTGGTGTCAGTGTTAGGAATAGTGCCCCATTGGTGGTGCTAGTGGTAGGAATAGTGCCCCATTGTTGTTGTCAGTGGGAGGAATAGTGGCCCATTGTTTTTGTCAGTGGGAGGAATAGTGGCCCATCAGTAGTATCGATGGAAGGAATTATTCCCCACCATTGGTGTCAATGGGAGGACTAGTGCCCCATTGTCGGTGTCATTGGAAAGAATTCTGCCCCATCGTTGATGTCAGTGGGTGGAATTGTGACCTTTCGTTGGTGTCAATGGAAGGAATCGTGCCCCATCATTGGTGTCAGTGGGAGGAATTGTGTCCTTTTGATGGTGTCAGTGGGTGGAATAGTGGCCCATTGTTGGCGTCAGCGACAGGAATTTTGCCCCATTGTTGGTGTCAGCGACAGGAATTATGCCCCATTGTTGGTGTCAGCGACAGGAATTATGCCCCATTGTTGGTGTCAATGGGAGGATTTGTGCCCCATCGTTGGTGTCAATGTAAGGAATTATGCCCCATTGTTGGTGTCAGTGGGAGGAATAGTGGCCCATCATTGGTATCAATGGAAGGAATGATTCCCTACCATTGGTGTCAATAGGAGAAACAGTGTCCTATTGTTGGTGTCAGTTGGAGGAATAGTGCCCCAATCGTTGGTTTCAATGGAAGGAATAGTGCCCCATCATTCGTTTCAATGAAAGGAATAGTGCCCCAATGTTGGTGTCAATGGGAGGAATAGTGGCCCATTGTTGGTATCAATGGAAGGAATTATTCCCCACCATCAGTGTCAATGGGAGGAATAGTGCCCTATCGTTGGTGTCAGTGGGAGGAATAGTGCCCCATTGTTGGTGTAAGCGGCAGGAATTATGCCCCATTGTTGGTGTCAGTGGTGGAATAATGCCCCGTGGGCCGGATAAAGGCAAGCAAAGGGCCACAGTTTTGAGACCACTGACCTAGGCCAACATCAGTCCTTGTCTCGTGACAACAATTTCTAACTGGCTTTAGTTTTGTGTGTGCGCCCAGGACATGTCCCTTCCCCATGGACCATGTATGACAATGTTGTCTTTCACGGAACTGCGTAGGCCGGCGTATGTCTTACGTAGCTTACCCTGCAGGCACTCACCAGCTCACATCTGGTTGGAGAACGAGGTTGGGACACCTTGCTGGGTATACCCGCCTTGGCTGTACCCCTGTTGGTTGTATTCAGGCTGCTGGCCATAGTAGTCAGGCTGGTAACCTCCTGGTTGTTGTGCGTATGAGTCCTGCTGACCATAACCCTGGACCTGGCCCTGGCCCTGGACCTGGCCCTGCCCATAGGAATCGGGAGCTGGATGCTTCTCCTGGGCTGGTGGTGGGTACTTCATGAATGGGGCTGTCCATCCCGTCTCTTTAAACACAAACCAGATGTTTCCCAGCCAGATTATGCAGTTCAGGAAGCCGAAGGCCTGTAGGGAGGAATTTTTAAAAATTTGCGTTATCACATAATTGTATGGCTGAGCTAACTTGGACTCAACACCCAAAATCTATACGAAAAATCTGGTGATGAATAAGTGGACCAACCAGCACTAACAATCTACAGCTACATAC
Organism: Lithobates clamitans; assembly: GCA_037952925.1. Lineage (NCBI taxonomy): Eukaryota > Metazoa > Chordata > Amphibia > Anura > Ranidae > Lithobates > Lithobates clamitans. Next base: position 97,851 of record JBBGZY010001951.1, on the reverse strand, counting down.
CAAACATATCCAGAAATACGGGACCTATATAAATATTGGACTTAGCAAAAAAATCCATTTCATGGAGTTCATAGAGGGAGGAATTCAGAGCCTGTTGGGTTATACTGCCACCTACAGGAGGATCAGGGCTGGGACCGGGGGGCAGCTGCCCCGGGCACAGTTTCATTATGTGTTGGGGGGGGGGCAGCACCTGTAAAGTACATTTAACCAAGCTGCGACCTCACCTTAACCAATTCCATTCTTTAATGACCCGAGCTGCTGCCCCCACCTGACCAGGAAGAGCCTGAACTGAGGAACAACGATGTCTCCAGTGGTGAGGTCCATTGTCTGCAGCAGGGGGATGTGGGCCGCACCAGGTACCAGCACTTTGGGGGTGCCGGCCAGCCGCCCCAACATTTTTTTTTTTATTAGTTGCACTCGTCAGACAGGGGGCGCTGTAGTGCTAGTATCATGGATGCAGAAGACTATCACATCAAGGGGAAGGAGGGAGCAAAGTTCGGATCCTTCAAGATCCGAAGTTCAAGATCCTTCACCCTGGGCACTGGATGACCTTATCCCGATACTACCCAGCATGCCTCAGTTTGGTGGAAATGCAGTACCGAGAGAATGTTCATCAACACACAGTGGTGGGGCCCGTGTCCCTCAATTGCGTCCATGTTCCTAGGCCAGTGAGGGCGAACCTTGGGACCCCAGATGTTTTGAAACTACGTTTCCCATGATGCTCTGGCTCTCTGCAATGTAGTTTGAGCATCATGGGAAACGTAGTTCCAAAATATCTGGGGTGCCAAGGTTCTCCATCACTGTCCTAGGCCACCAGCAGAAAACTGAGGCATGCTGGTAACAGGATGAGAGTCATAAAGGTTAATACCCGGCTGGTAGCTGTTTTTCTTGTTTGCCGGTGTCCAAACCTCCTGTGGGCGGCAGTATAACCCAACAGTCCCTGAATGCCTATGTCCCTCAACGAATGAGAACCGAAGGCAACGGCTGTCCATTCCACTCAGTGCCAAACTGTATATCGGGATTCATTCAACCCAGAAGACTAGGGGCACCTTGTGGCAGAAAAGAAGTACTGTACGGGACAACTTCGGATTAACCCCCTCCCATCCAGGCCAATTCTCACATTCCTCTCCTACATGTAAAAAAATCATTGATTTTTTTTGCAAAAAAAATTACTCTGAACCCCCAAACATTATATATATATATATATATATATATATATATATATATATATATATATATACTTTTTTTTAGCAGAGACCATAGAGCAGGGGTAGGCCACCTCAGCCCTCCAACTGTAGTGAAACTACAAATCCCATCATGCCTCTGCCTCTAGGAGTCGTGCCTGTGATTGCCAGGGTCCTGCAATGCCTCATGGGACTTGTTGTTTCAAAATAGCTGGAGGGCCGAGGTTGCCTACCCCTTGCCCTAGAGAATCAAGAGGCCGTCCACAGCGTTCCCCCTTAAATCAGAGTTCTTCTTTACACCAGAGTCCACAGCGTTCCCCCTTACATCAGAGTTCTTCTTTACACCAGAGTCCACAGCGTTCCCCCTTACATCAGAGTTCTTCTTTACATCAGAGTCCAAAGCATTCCCCCCTTACATCAGAGTTCTTCTTTACATCAGAGTCCACAGCGTTCCCCCTTACATCAGAGTTCTTCTTTACACCAGAGTCCACAGCGTTCCCCCTTACATCAGAGTTCTTCTTTAAATCAGAGTCCACATTGTTCCCCCTTACATCAGAGTTCTTCTTTAAATCAGAGTCCACATTGTTCCCCTTTACATCAGAGTTCTTCTTTACACCAGAGTCCACAGTGTTCCCCCTTACATCAGAGTTCTTCTTTACATCAGAGTCCACAGCATTCCCCCTTACATCAGAGTTCTTCTTTAGACCAGAGTCCACAGCATCCCCCCTTACATCAGAGTTCTTCTTTACACCAGAGTCCACAGCGTTCCCCCCTTACATCAGAGTTCTTCTTTACATCAGAGTCCACATTGTTCCCCCTTACATCAGAGTTCTTCTTTACGCCAGAGGCCACATAGTTCCCCCTTACATCAGAGTTCTTCTTTACACCAGAGTCCACAGCGTTCCCCCTTACATCAGAGTTCTTCTTTACACCAGAGTCCACAGCGTTTCTCCTTACATCAGAGTTCTTCTTTACACCAGAGTCCACAGCGTTCCCCCTTACATCAAAGTTCTTCTTTACACCAGAGTCCACAGCGTCTCTCCTTACATCAGAGTTATTCTTTACACCAGAGTCCACATTGTTCCCCTTACATCAGAGTTCTTCTTTACACCAGAGTCCACAGCGTTCCCCCTTACATCAGAGTTCTTCTTTACACCAGAGTCCACATTGTTCCCCCTTACATCAGAGTTCTTCTTTACATCAGAGTCCACAGCATTCCCCCTTACATCAAAGTTCTTCTTTACACCAGAGTCCACAGCATTCCTCCTTACACCAGAGTTCTTCTTTACATCAGAGTCCACAGCGTTCCCACTTAAATCAGAGTTCTTCTTTATAGCAGAGTCCACATTGTTCCCCCTTACATCAGAGTCCAAAGCGTTCCCCCTTACTTCAGACTTCTTCTTTACACCAGAGTCCACAGCATCCCCCCTTACATCAGAGTTCTTCTTTACACCAGAGTCCACAGCGTTCCCCCTTACATCAGAGTTCTTCTTTACATCAGAGTCCACAGCGTTCCCCCTTACATCAGAGTTCTTCTTTACAACAGAGTCCACATTGTTCCCTCTTACATCAGAGTTCTTCTTTACACCAGAGTCCACAGCGTTCCCCCTTACATCAGAGTTCTTCTTTACATCAGAGTCTACATTGTTCCCCCTTACATCAGAGTTCTTCTTTACATCAGAGTCCACAGCGTTCCCCCCTTACATCAGAGTTCTTCTTTACACCAGAGTCCACATTGTTCCCCGTTACATCAGAGTCCACAGCATTCCCCCTTAAATCAGAGTTCTTCTTTACAGCAGAGTCCACATTGTTCCACCTTACATCAGAGTTCTTCTTTACATCAGAGTCCACAGCGTTCCTCCCTTACATCAGAGTACTTCTTTACACCAGAGTCCACAGCGTTCCCCCTTACATCAGAGTTCTTCTTTACACCAGAGTCCACAGCGTTCCCCCTTACATCAGAGTTCTTCTTTACACCAGAATCCACAGCATTCCCTCTTACATCAGAGTTCTTCTTTACACCAGAGTCCACATTGTTCCCCCTTACATCAGAGTTCTTCTTTACACCAGAGTCCACAGCGTTCCCCCTTACATCAGAGTTCTTCTTTACATCAGAGTCCACATTGTTCGCCCTTACATCAGAGTTATTCTTTACACCAGAGTCCACAGCGTTCCCCCTTACATCAGAGTTCTTCTTTACACCAGAGTCCACAGCATTCCCCCTTACATCAGAGTTATTCTTTACATCAGAGTCCACAGCGTTCCCCCCTTACATCAGAGTTCTTCTTTACATCAGAGTCCAAAGCATTCCCCCCTTACATCAGAGTTCTTCTTTACACCAGAGTCCACATTGTTCCCCCTTACATCAGAGTTCTTCTTTACACCTTAGAGTCCACAGCTCAAAAAAAAATAAAATAAAAAAAATCCCCCTTCTAGCACAGATCCTCTACCCCTCAACTTCTCCCTCCAAGCACAATCCTCTCTCCACACTCTAAACCCCCCCCCCTTTCCAGCACAAATTCCCCTGCCCCAAATCCCTATGCTAGCACAAATCTTCCCCTCCTAGCCACAAATACCCCCCAATCACTCCTACTAGCACATTCCCCCCCCCCCCCCAAAAAATGCCCCCTAGCATATTACTTTTATAGTACAACCCCCCCCCATCCCCCCTCTTAGCAAAAACCCTCCTCCCCCCTCCCAACACAAATCCCCCCAAATTAGCATTCCTAGCACACCTCCCCAAATCTGCCCTGTTAGAACAATTCTTAACCCCTGCCACCCCTCAAATTCCCCCACCCAACACAAATCCCCTCCCCCCAATCTCCTTGTTAGGTCCCCCTAACAAGGAGTTAGGTTCCTCCCCCCAAACTGTCCCTCCTGCCCACCCCTTGTCCCAGCCCTGGCCCCCACCCCTCGTTATGTCTTTTCACCTGGCATTGTACAACTTCAGCTATACTGCTGCAATACACATAATGGCCACAAGATGGCTCTTCAACCTCATACAGCAAAACATTAAAAAAAAAGCAGAGAGGGCGTCGTCATTTTCAGACAAAAAACATCACCGGACATTTTTTGTATATGTTTTTCAGCACCGAGAGCCAACGTTATATCTCACTATCACATATTGTCATTTTCAAAGTTAAAAAAAAGGATAACTTAAAATAAAATGAACTTGAAATCCCCCCTACAAAAAAAATTCTGAATGTACACGGTCTATAGAATAAAATAATGGTAGCTGCAATTTTTATGTTTCATATTATATCAAATCTTTTTTTTTTTTCAGTAAAAAATACATTTAAATCAATTTTAGTGCGCACAAACATGATACAATTCCTAATTTTTATAACAATATTTATATGTTACATATAAGGCTTGACATGTTTGCTATCTATTTACTCGATGCTAGCGGTAAAAAAAAGAGGAGTAAATAGATATCAAACATGTCATATGTAACATATATCTATAGAACACATACACAAGGGTATGAATGAATCGTCAACTCACCACAGAGGTGTTCAGCCCGGACATGACAGGATCCCGCTCTTCCTGGCACTTGTTTTCGGGGTTCTCACAGGCCGGGATCTGCTCGATGATCAGCTCGGGGTCTGTGGCCATCTTAATGTCAGACAAACCCTTGGCCCATGCGCTGGAGCAGACCAGCCACATGAAGGTGAAGACAGCCGTCACAATGCAGTCCTGCAGGGGAAGAGAGGGCAGGACAATGAGAAGAAGGCTCTGGGGTTCACCGGGCACACACGGGGGGGGGGGGGGGGGGGGGGTCACAAGATCTTCTGGGAGATGCTGGAATCACGGGGAACACTGGGGTCACTAGAAGACGCAGGTTGCTCTAGGGGGCATTAGAGTCAGAAGGTGACTCAAGATCCTCTTGAGTACACTGGACTTATAGGGGTGCACTGGGATCACTACATAACACAGGGTGCTCTGGGGTACACTGGACTGATGGGGGTGCACTGGGATCACTACATGACACAGGGTGCTCTGGGGTACATTGGACTGATGGGGGTGCACTGGGATCACTACATAACACAGGATGCTCTGGGGTACATTGGACTCATGAAGTACACTGGGCCGTGGGTCCACTGAAGGGCTGGGGCCTAACTCCTCTAGAATCTCCAACCACCTGAAGAACCTCTAACCTCCCACAGTGCCTCCCAGCTCCCAAAATGCAACCCAACTTCCCATATCGGTCCACCATGCCCCTTAACTTCCCATAGCGGTCCACCGTGCACCTCTAATTCCCATAGAGGTCCACTGTGCCCCTAAACTTCTCGTAGCAGTCCACTGTGCCCCTCAACTTCCTATAGAGGTCCACCGTACCCCTCAACTTCCCATAGCGGTCCACCATGCCCCTCAACTTCCCATAGCGGTCCATCGTACCCCTCAACTTCCAATAGCAGTTCACCGTGCCCCTCAACTTTCCATAGTGGTCAACCGTGCCCCTCAACTTCCCATAGTGGTCAACCGTGCCCCTCAACTTCCAATAGCAGTTCACTGTGCTCCTCACTTTCCCATAGTGGTCCACTGTGCCCCTCAACTTCCAATAGCAGTTCACCGAGCCCCTCAACTTCACATAGCAGTACACCATGCCTCTCAACTTTACATAATGGTCCACCATGCCCCTCAACTTCCAATATCGGTCCGCCGTGCCCCTCAACTTCCCATAGCGGTCCACCGTGCCCCTCAACTTTCCATAGTGGTCCACTGTGCCCCTCAACTTCCAATAGCGGTTCACGTGCCCCTCAACTTCCCATAGCGGTCCACTGTGCCCCTCAACTTCCAATAGCAGTTCACCGTGCCCCTCAACTTTCCATAGCGTTCCACCGTGCCCCTCAACTTCCCATAGCGGTCCACCGTGCCCCTCAACTTCCCATAGTGGTCCACTATGCCCCTCAACTTCCAATAGCGGTTCACGTGCCCCTCAACTTCCCATAGCGGTCCACTGTGCCCCTCAACTTCCAATAGCAGTTCACCGTGCCCCTCAACTTTCCATAGCGTTCCACTGTGCCCCTCAACTTCACATAGCACTCCACTGTGCACCTCAACTTTCCATAGCGGTCCACCGCGCCCCTCAACTTCATATAGCGATCCGTCGTGCCCCTCAACTTCCCATAGCAGTCCATCGTGCCGCTCAACTTCCCATAGTGGTCCACCGTGCCCCTTGACTTCCCATAGCGGTCCACCGTGCCCCTCAACTTCCAATAGCAGTTCACCGAGCCCCTCAACTTCCCATAGAGGTCCACCATGCCCCTCAACTTTCCATAGCGGTCCACCGTGCCCCTTAACTTCCCATGATTTATAATGAGCCTCAGTAGCTCCAGTAAAGGCCAAATTGGGTTGGGACTGGTCTGAAACAATCTCACTGATATTGTACCCCTGTGACATAAGTATGGCTATCAGGCTACTCCCAGCGTTTCTAACGTTTCTTGGCCAGTTGCCTCCTGAACCAAGGTAGGAGGGCTCCCCTAACCAATGAGACCACTTCTATTGACTAGGAGGATGACAGTTGGAGCCTAGCCATGAACTCCAGCAGAGTAACAAAGTGAAACGGAATCAGAGAGGAACACTGAACTGGCTTTGCTGAATAATAAAGGTAATAGGCATCATGTCTACTGTTGGGCAGGACTATAATGGAGAGAAGATCCATTACAAATGGAGAATTGCTTTATTAATATATATGATATATACACTTCCATGTCCCAGTCTTGCGCCTTCACTAGGACCATGGGGTGTAAACCCCTTTGGGTGCTAAACACCAGGAAGGGGCTCATCCTATGCCTCACTAACCACGCCGATCTTGGAAAGAAGGAGAGTGGCGGCACTTTATGAGATTCAACACTGGCAAGCTTTATTGATCCAGAAAAGGAAAAAGAGAGTCCCCGCATGGGAATCTCCTACCCGATACGTTTCACCACAGGACCGGGCATAATTATAGAGGCTGTAACTAAGCAAGATCCTGTGGGTGAAACGCGTCCATGGAGGAGGTTCCTCGACAAAGACTATTTGCTTGCTCTTCAAGGTCAATAAAGATTGCCAATATTGAACCTTGCTGAGTGTCACTGGTCTACCTCTTTCCAGGACCTTCTCATTTTCTTCTTGAAGAACCCAAATTGAATTACTTCCTTGTCTGATGACTATGTTGGCCCTGAGTTGCCCGAACTAGGACTTTCCAGCATCAGAACGTAGCTCAAGAAACCCCCCCCCCATCCCATTTTTGTTCTCCTCCAGTCCCTGTTTGATGGCTTTGCATGGAGTCCCCAAAGGCCGACTTACAATCATTGGCCCTTTGTTGTTCTCGCGGTACTTGGTCTGCAGGAATATGTAGGTGAGGAGCGCCCCCATCGAGTAGAGGAAAGCGAACACCGCGATTGTGACGAAAAACTCCGCTGAAGACGAGTAATCCCCGATTAAGAAAATCTTGTTTGTTGCACCTCCTCGGCATGTTGGAGCATCGAAATATTCCTGATGGAGCCTGTGGGACAGAAGGGGGAAAAAGAAAATTTTTAAGAGAACCTGTCACAAAGGACGCAACCATTTTGCGGACTTAATTATTGACTTACACCATGCCCATGGGGGACACTTGATGATCTGTTACTTTTGAATAGTGATGAGCGAAATTAGAGAGTTTCATTTCCAAGAATTTTCGGGAGATTTCACCAAAATGCTGCCATTTTGGCCAAATGCTTTGAAGTGCCTTGCAACACACTTCCCTGAATCCAGCAGGCTTCCCTTAAAATTTGGCGTGGCTCCACCTACATGGCCATGTCAACCAATCACAGAGATCTGTGCATGTAGACGATACAAGCAGGGCCGTGGATAAGGGGTTACCCACTGGCCCTCCTGTACGGGGCCCAGGCCAGCAAGGGTGCCCAGGCAGCTGGGTGAATCATACAGTATGTGGGCAGGGAGGGTGATCGGTAGCTGAAAACCGTCAGGAGGGAGAGGAGACGAAGCCGATCAGCCTCCCTACCCACATATTATTCACCCTGCTGCCTGGGCCCCCCTGCTCCAAAGAGAGCCATACAGAGGATCAGCTCCAGTAATTTCTCCCCCCCCCATGCCACACCGATCACCCTTACTCTGCACCATACGTTTCTCCCAGCTCAGGTCCCCCTGTGTGCCCCCTACCCCTGCTGTGTTTCCGGCTTCCCTCCTCTCCTTCCTGCCGGCAGCTGCAGGCACACACTAGGATCCTTCAAGATGGACAGTGAGGGAAGGGTGTAGTAATTGCCCCCCTGCAGCACTGATCACCCTCGCTCTGCACCGTACGTTTCCCCCTGCTGCCCAGGTCCCCCTGTGTACCCCCCTACCCCTGCAGTGTTCCCGGCTTCCCTCCTCTCCTTCCTGCCGGCAGCTGCAAGCACATGATAGGATCCTTCAAGGTGGACAGTGGGGGAAGGGTCCAGTAATTGCCCCCCTGCAGCACTGATCACCCTCACTCTGCACCATACATTTACCCCTGCTGCCCAAGTACCCCTGTGAGCCCCCTATCCCTGCATTTTTTCCGGCTTCCCTCCTCTGCTCCCTGCCTGTAGCTGCAAGCATACAATAGGATCCTTCAAGATGGAGAGTGAGGGAAGGGTCCAATAATTGCCCCCCTGCAGCACCGATCACCCTCGCTCTGCACCATACGTTTCCCCCTGCTGCCCAGGTCCCCCTGTGTGCCCCCCTACCCCTGCAGTGTTCCCAGCTTCCCTCCTCTCCTTCCTGCTGGAAGCTGCAAGCTCACAATAGGATCCTTCAGGATGGACATTGGGGGAAGGGTCCAGTAATTGCCCCCCTGCAGCATTGATCGCCCTCGCTCTGCACCATACATTTCCCCCTGCTGCCCAGGTCCCCCTGTGAGCCCCCCTATCCCTGCAGTGTTGTGGGCTTCCCTCCTCTCCTGCTCTGCTCTCCCTCTCCTTCTGCAGGGTGACTAATCTTCTCTACGCCCCATCCTGTAGTTTTCCGTAGTGGGTGGAGCCTTATGGACTCCTCCCACAGCTCTGCTCTCTCTCCTTGTGCAGGGTGACTGGTCCTGTCTCCGCCCCTCCTGTATTTTTCCTGTAGTGGGTGGGGCCTGCTGGGCTCCTCCCACAGCTCTGCTCTCTCTCGCTCTCTCTTTGTGCAGGGTGACTGGTCTTGTCTCCGCCCCCTCCTGTAGTTTTCCTGTAGTGGGTGGAGCCTTATGGGCCCCTCCCACAGCTTTGCGCTCTCTCTCTCTCTTTTTGTGCAGGGTGACTGGTCTTGTCTCCACCCCATCCTGTAGTTTTCCTGTAGTGGGTGGAGCCTGCTGGGCTCCTCCCACAGCTTTGCGCTCTCTCTCCTGCAGGGTGACTGGTCTTGTCTCCGCCCCCTCCTATAGTTTTCTTCTAGTGGGTGGAGCCTGCTGGGCTCCTCCCACATCTTTGCGCTCTCTCTCCTTGTGCAGGGTGAATGGTCTTGTCTCCGCCCCCTCCTGTAGTTATCCTGTAGTGGGTGGGGCCTAATGGGCCCCCTCCCACAGCTCTGCTCTCTCTCTCTCTCTTTGTGCGGGGTGACTGGTCTTGTCTCCGTCCCCTACTGTAGGTTTCTGCAGGCCGCCTGTAGTGGGTGGAGCATGCCGGACCCCTCCCACAGCTCTCAGCACAGGCTATGTACAGCCCAGTGATGATGTCACCGCTACTTTTGCAAGGTAATATCTGGGCGTGCAAAAGCATTTAAATGCAACACAGGGTGGATTTTTAAAAAAAAACTTTGTTGCTATAGAAGAATATATTGAAATGTTTTTACAAAAAAAAAAAAAGAAACTTTATAGAATTTTGGTTGGAGGCCTAAAAGGTAGGTCATTGTAGGTCATTCAAACAAGTATATACTAGTATTAGCGGAGATGATTAATAAAGATTAGACGGGAAATTTTTAGCTTCTATCACTATGTAGCCCCTTATATAATCATACGATTGAATAAACGCATACAGTATTTCCATCGAGCTGAAACAGCATATTAAAAATGGCACTTGGGATATATTCCGATTCGAGGAACACTCCACCCATCTGCAAAGCGCTCTCGCTTTCAGGTAAGTTGTCTCTTAAAACAGTCTTGCCTTGGCAATGGCCCCCAGGCCGTCACTTAAGGACCAGCCTCGTTTTGGAATTTAGGTGTTTACATGTTTAAAACAGTTTTTTTTTTTTTGCTAGAAAATTACTTAGAACCCCCAAACATTATATATTGTTTTTTTTCCCTAGAGAATAAAATGGCGGTCATTGCAATATTTTTTTTCACACCGTATTTGCGAAGCGGTCTTTTTTTTTGGAAAAAAATTCACTTTTTTGGAAAAAAAAAAAATAAGACAAGAGTAAAGTTAGTCCAATTTTTTTTTTTATATTGTGAAAGATAGTGTTACGCCGAGTAAATTGATACCCAACATGTCACGTCTTCAAAATTGCGCCCCGCTCGTGGAATGGCGTCAAACTTTTAACCTCAAAGATCTCCATAGGCGACGTTTAAAAAAAATTCTACAGGTTGCGTGTTTTGTTCTACAGAGGAGGTCTAGGGCTATAGAATTATTGCTCTCGCTCTACCGATCGCGGCGATACCTCACATGTGTGGTTTGACCACCTGTTTTCATATGCGGGCGCTACTCACGTATGCGATCGCTTCTGCGTGCGAGCTCGTCGGGACGGGGCGCGTAAAAAAAAAAATTATTTTTTTTTCTTATTTATTTTACTTAATTTTATTTATTTTTTCACTGTTTTAAAAAAAAAACTTTTATTCCTATTACCCTGTTTCCCCGAAAATAAGACCTAGTGTGATTGTCGGTGATGGCTGCAATATAAGCCCTACCCCCCCAAATAATCCTTGTAGGTCTTATTTTCAAGGTAGGGCTTATTTTCGGGGAAACAGGGTAGGGCTTATTTGGGGGGTAGGGCTTATATTGCAGCCATCACCGACAATCACGCTAGGTCTTATTTTCGGGGAAACAGGGTACAAGGATTGTAAACATCCTTTGTAATAGAAAAAAAAGCATGACAGGTCCTCTTAAATATGAGATCTGGGGGTCAAAAAGTCCTCACATCTCATATTTACACTAAAATGCAAAAAAAAAAAAAAAAAAATGTCATTTGAAAAAATGACAACAGAAAAAATGTGCCTTTAAGACGTATGGGCGGAGCTGACGTTATGACGTCGCTTCCGCCCTCCTATGGTATGGAGAGGGGTGGGGGGGGGGGCATCTTCCCCTCACCCATCTCCATACACAGACACGGAAAGTTCCCGATCGCCTCGGCCGCTACCAACGGTGCGGGATAGCGGCGGGAGGGGGGGTGGCACCTCTCCCGCCGCCAATAACGGTGATCTCGCGGCGAATCCGCCGCAGAGGCCACCGTTGTCGTAAACAGAACCGCCGGCTCTAAAGATGGATACCTCGGTTGTGGCAGCAGCTGCTGCCGTTACCGAAAATATATCCATCTTCAAACTGCCGACGTATATGTACAGGAGCCGGTCGGCAGGCATGTACTGGCCATCGGGACTACAGGGAGTTTCCCGGTGGGCCGATGGCTCAGTGGGCCGGTTTCAATTTCACGCAGTGATGTGAGAAGGATGAGAAAAATACAGAGGAGAATACGTGAAATAATAAAAGAGGTTAGTGAGGACTCCTTATGGGTTTTTTTGCACAATTGCGTATAGTTTATATACTGATTTTGTGCTTGTTTGCAAAATTAAAGTGGGCCGGTCTGGATGAAGTCCAGGGCCAAATTTTTCGACCCAGTCCAGCCCCGCCGGTCGGCGAGTGGTTAATAGGACTGCTCAGAGCACTCCCCTCCGGCTTCTCCTCCATAACACCCAATTTTACAACAAAGCGAGGAAGCAAATGCACTTTGTTACATTACGGAAACAGTTGTCAAGGGACGACTTGCCTCTATTTTCTGAAACAACCTGACTGGGTGAATGGGAGAGAGAGAGAGAGAGAGAGAGAGCCATGTTTAATGCAATGCTATGATGCAAATTTAATCACCTGCAATAAAGAATTGGCAGGTACGGGGAGAATAAGAGATCGGTGACATAATAAAGCTTTATTTTAATCCTTCCCGCGGTGCTGTTGCGCTACTTTTTTTTTTAACCCATTTAAGAAATGTTCAAATGCTAAAGAGCAACTACAAGACCATCATAAAGAAAATGAATAAAATTAAACTCGCCTTGGGAAAAGTAAAGTATGTGGTCAGCAAAAGTTTTTTTTTTAATGTGAGAGAGAGAGAGAGAGAGAGAGAGAGAGAGAGAGAGAGAGAGAGAGAGAGAGAGAGAGAGAGAGAGAGAGAGGGAGAGAGAGAGAGAGAGAGAGAGAGAGAGGGAGAGAGAGAGAGGGAGAGGGAGAGGGAGAGAGAGAGAGAGAGAGAGAGAGAGAGAGAGAGAGAGAGAGAGAAGAGAGAGAGAGAGAGAGAGAGAGAGAGAGAGAGAGAGAGAGAGAGAGAGAGAGAGAGAGAGAGAGAGAGAGAGAGAGAGAGAGATACATATACTGTATAAACATATTTTTTATAACTATATATAATAATTAAACATTTGTAATTATCTCTGCAATATAATTTGCCTAAATGAAGATAACACTTACAGTATATACTCAAGTATAAGCCGAGTTTTTCAGCACTTTTTTTTTTGTGCTGAAAATGCCCCCCTCGGCTTATACTCGAGTCAAGCACTGTTCTGCAGCAGAGAATGACATTTTCCCAACCGACTTTGGGGCCCCGTATCTCGGGGCCACTTGGTGCTAGGAACTGGGAAAACTGACTCGAGTACAAGCCTAGGGTGAGAAATGCACAGCTACTGTAAGTGGAAAAGAGGGTCAGCAATGCCCATTTGCAGCCTCACTGTGCCCATTTGCAGCCAAAGGTCCCCTGAACTTCAAACTCGGTAGTTAAGGGTTCATAGATGCCCCCCTAGCTGCAGCCAAAATTTGGGGTCTCTGAACCCAAAGGTTCCCGAAATGACATTGTTGCAGAGGGACACGGTTGACCAAAGTGGCCCCGTATCTCGGGGCCACTTGGTGCTTAGTACCCCCAAATTTAGTGTGTAAACCCAATGGAACTAGCGCCGAGTGGCCCTCGAGATATGGGGGCCCCAAAGTCAGTTCGGAAAATGTCATTCTCTGCTGCAGAAAAGTGCTTGACATTTTCCGAACCGACTTTGGGTCCCTGTATCTCGGATATTTTGTAGTGCTAGTTCCACTGGGTTTGCACACCAAATTTGGGGTTCTTAGCACCAAGTGGCCCAGAGATACGGGGCCCCAAAGTCGGTCAACTGTGTCCACCTGCAGCAATTTAATTTCGGGACCCTTGGGGTCCAAAGACCCCACATTTAGGCTGCAGCTAGGGGGCATCTGGGAACCGTTAACTACCGAGTTTGAAGTTCGGGGAAACCTATGTCTGCAAATGGGCACAGTGAGGCTGCAAATGGGCACAGTGAGGCTGCAAATGGGCATTGTTGACCCTCTTTTCCACTTACAGTAGCTGCGCATTTCTCACCCTAGGCTTATACTCGAGTCAATAAGTTTTTCCAGTTTTTTGTGGTAAAATTAGGGCCTCGGCTTATATTCGGGTCGGCTTATACTCGAGCATACACGGGATTTCCAACCATTTGCAACCAACCACTAGATGTGCCCATTGTGGATCACCACTGGAGGGCGCTGTTTGAGACCTGAGCTGAAAGACCATCACTTCCTTCAGGACAGCTTTTCTCAACCAAGGTTCCTCCAAAACTTGCTCGGGGTTCCTTAAGCAGGGAACGGTGGCAGATTAACCTCCTACCCATTGGTGCTTGCTTAGTTCCAGATCCAACGTCATTCGTCCCACTGAGCCCTGTTGTAAGGGGGCACCTATCCCACTGACCACCAACGTAAGGGGGAACCCGTCTCCCACTGAGCACCACTGTAAGGGAGCACTCCTCCTACTGATCATCAGTGTAAGAGGACATCAAGTGGACACCTCCATCACTGACCACCTGTGTAAGAGATTCTTTCTCCCAGTGACCAGCAAAAAAAAATCATCAATGTAAGGGGGACCCTTCTCCTATTAAGAACCAATGTAAGAGGACACCTCCCTTACTGATCACCAATGTAAGGGGGGCACCTCTCCCATTGAGCACCATTGTATTGGGAGACCTCTCCTACTGATCAGCAATGCAGGGGGGCAGATGATACTTATTTCCATTAGCATGGTCCAACCATGAGTTTGCATCCAACCATTAGATGTGTCAATGTGGATCACCACTGGAGGGCGCTGTCTGAGACCTGAGTCGGATGACCATCCCCTCCCACAGAACAGCTTTTTCTTAACCAGGGTTCCTCCAAAAGTTGCTAAGGGTTCCCTAGCAGGGAATGGTGGTAGATTAACCTCTTACCTATTGGAGCTTGCTTAGTCCTGGGGGCAACATCATTCGCCAGACTGAGCACTGTTGTAAAGGAGCACCTCTCCCACTGACCACCACGGTAAGGAAGCACCCCCCCCCCCCACTGATCATCAATGTAAGGGGGCAGCTCCTCTACTGAGCACCTTTGTAAGTGGACACCTCCATCACTGACCACTAGTGTAAGGGAATCTTTCTCCCACTGACCAACAAAAAAGGGGAGGCTCTCCCATTGACCACCAATATAAGGGAAGCTTTCCCCCACCGGCCACCAATGTAAGGGGCACCCTTTTCCAAATGAGCACCAATGTAAAGGGCACCCTTCCCCCACCGGCCACCAATGTAAGGGGCACCCTTTTCCCAATGAGCACCAATGTAAAGGGCACCCTTCTCCCACTGGCCACCAATGTAAAGGGCACCCTTCTCCCACCGGCCACCAATGTAAGGGACACCCTTTTCCCATTGAGCACCAATGTAAAGGGCACCCTTCTCCCACTGGCCACCAATGTAAGGGGCACCCTTCTCCCATTGAGCACCGATGCAAGGGGCACCCTTCTCCCACCGACCACCAATGTAAGGGGCACCCTTCTCCCATTGAGCACCAATGCAAGGGGCACCCTTCTCCCACCGACCACCAATGTAAGGGGCACCCTTCTAGGCAGCCCGGATAGGCGGCATGATGGGCAGCACTAATAGGCACTGATGGGCACTAGAAGGCAGCACTGACTGGCATCACTAATGGGCACTGATTGGTGTCACTGATGGGCACTGCTGGGGCTGTACTGTAATCAGGGCACTGCCACTGATCGGCTCTCCTCGCCAACACACTCTATCAGTGTCAGGCGAGGAGAGACGACAAATGGCACTTCCTCACTTACATGTGACCGGCTGTGATTGGATGGGTAAATAGCCGCGTCATTGGCTCTCTCCTGAGGTCGGGGGCCGTGTCCTAAGAACAAGGCGTGATCACGATCGCCGCACTGGGTACCCCTGGGTTCTGGGGGCGCATGACATCGTTCCAGAACGAGAGTGCATTCTGCTCGCCGTCATTTTACTACACGGGAAGTGGTTAAGAAAGGAGAGAAAACCTTTTTTAGGTACATTAGTGACAGAAGGAAAAAAATACAATGGGGTCGCTAAAATGAAAAGCGGGCACAACACTTACAGTATGTTGAGGGAAACCAGGATGTAGCAAACCATTTAAATAATTACTTCTGTTCAGTCTTCACAGAAATAAATTGCACTAACGATAACAAGTTGGGGAATCCTATTGGTTCTAGTGATGACGGTTCATTTTCTAGGATTTCTGGAGACAGAGGTAGCAGAGGAACTGGGTCGGTTAAAGCCAAATAAAGCAATGGGTCCCGATGGTATTCATCCCAGAGTTCTAAGTAGAGTTGCCACCTTTTCTTAAAGCAAAACCCGAACACTTTAGCGGTGCAGGGCAATTATTTTTTTCCGTATTATATGCCCCTGTCGAAGACCCATTGGTCGAAACGCGTAGGGGTTTTTTTTTGGCTTATCGCTCTCCACACTGCCCAGCTTTTTATTCTTGTGATCACTTTTATACCTGTATGCTGGTTTTTAGCAATAAAATACCATATTTTTTGATCTACAACCATGTGGAAGTATTTTCTTTCTCCACATACTACTTTGACGAGAGTGGCTCCGGAGTCCCGTTGATCCTACCATCCAGATCCAATTTGATGCACCAAGGATTGGAGGTCCATTTGGAGGTTTTCTGTCTCTTCTCTGGATTCCATCCCGGAGGTCCTGGACCCTGTGGAGTTCCATACTTTGGCCATTTGTGGCACCATGTCTGTATGACTCCATGTCGCTGACATTGGAGTCCACCAGTTCCGGTAAGGGCACACGCACTCTTCCATTGTTGATGATGCAATATCTTTGATGTCCTCCATATCGGACAGTGTTTGATTCTTCATCACCCCTCATTGGAAGATCAGTTTTTGGTGGACTTTAACCTATACACTTTTTTGCACTTTGTTTTGATTCTCACATCTTCCAGTGCTCATCGGTGTCCGGTTATTCACCCACAGAGTTTTGTACATTTATTGGACACTTTGTATTTCCGATTTGTTTCATCATTTTTGTTCATCTTTCTTTTCTTTTATTTGTGTTTATCGGTTAGCGCTGCAGTATTTATCAGATTCCATTTACGTTTGTCACATTTTTTTATGCAGCTGCTTGTCACTTCAATTACTTTGGGTTTAGCGCAGTAAGATCGACACTTTACTACACTATAGTATTATAAAAGACCTGGGACACCTTTGGGTGCACCAAGGAGAGTAGCAATGCGGCGCGCATAGCGTGTGGCCAAATTGCTCTTGCTGAAATCATAGGCATGTGCAGCCACCACTGGCCGTCATACACTCACCACACTGCAACAAGAAGCCAGCCCATCCTCATCACCCATCAGCCCATCCTCATCATCATCGCTGTCATCACCACCGATTCCCACTCTACCCCCCCCCCGTCTCTGAGACCACTGAGACCACTGTGATGGGGCAAAGGGTGGGCAGTGACAGACCAGATCTGGTGTAAGAGTCCAGGGCTTACTACGTATGTACCAATGGCGCGTTGCCGCAAGAGGAAATCCGTGCCAACTGAGCATGCACCAAAGACGCCTCAGTGCGCCAACCCGCACCTACGCACAAGACCTGATGGAAAAAGGCAGGAAAATGCCCAGGAGGCGCACAGGAAGTGACCTCAACCTACAAAAAAGGCGGGAAAAATGCCCAGGAGGTGCACAGGAAGTGACCTCAACCTGCAAAAGAGGCGGGAAAAATGCCCAGGAGGCGCACAGGAAGTGACCTCAAACTTCCCTATATAAGCCCAGCCCAGACACTGACAAATGGCTGGATTATCTTCAGCCCCCCCTTGTTCCTGTGCTAGTGTGTGATCTTTCTGAACTTGTTGTGACCTGGAAACCTATTTGACTACTCTTGATTGCTGCTTGCCTTTGACCTCGGATTTGTACCTTGACCATTCTACTTCTTTGCCCCTTTTGTATTCAGCTGCCAGATTAGAACCGACCCCGGCTTGGATCTCGACCACTCTTCTTCTGATTAACCCTTTTATGCTTCGTTGCCAAACTGGACTTGACCTCGGCTCGGATCTCGGACTAAGGCTTGCACGGTGATCCGCACCCCTGGCACCCGTGCCACTCGGTGTCCACCAAATCTCTGTCTCCATCACCAGAGGCTTCACAGACCCGAGGTGCAAGGGAGGCCTCCCCACTACTTCAGTCTCATCTCAGGTACGTGGCCCATGTACAGCCGGACGGAGAAGAGGAGTCATGGCCTCCATTGCAACAGGCATTGTCCACCAGGGATAAGTGAAGATGAAGACCAACCGATGGCTTTAAAAGCCGGGGGACAAGGAGAGGAGGGGAACAACGGACCGTCTGTCCCATGACCTCCCAACCAGCGAAATTTGAAGAAGAAATGGCCGCACACCACTGTAGATCAAAATCCTTTTTATTTGGACATCCCAAAAACTACAGGAATCAGAATGCTGGGTAGACGCGTTTCGTAACACTTCACATGCGCTTAGTCATTACCTCCCAACCAGCTCTGAGCACCCCAACACTGCCCATCCCCCAGCCACAGTCTGGTCTGAACAATGTGTTCTGGGTTTCACTGAAACCTGGGACACATGATTCAGAGCCCGGACTGTCCGGGTGAATCCCAGGCAGGTGGCAACCCTAGTTCTAAGAGAACTTTGAGATATAGTTGTTGGACCATTAACCAATCTTTTTAATCAGTCTTTTCCAAAAGGAGAAGTTCCCCATGACTGGGTGCACAGCTAATATTGTTCCTATCCACAAGTAGGGCAGCAAGGTAGAAGCTGGCAATTACGGGCCAGTGAGATTAACATCAATTGTTGTCAAGTTAATGGAATCACTCCTGAAAAGAAGGATCATTGATCGCCTAAAAAACACACAACTTGCTGGACCCAAAGCACCGAGGGCAGATCATGTCAGACGGTGTTTTGGATCAGGGTGGTGCTGTAAACATAGCGCATCTTGATTTCAGCAAGGCATTTGATACGGTTCCACATAATCATCTAACACAAACGTTGTTCCAGCTAGGACTTAAACCTTGGGTGGTTCAGTGTGGATATGCAGTTGGCTAAAGGAAAGATCCCAAAGTGTGGTTGTAAATGGGGTTCACTCAGAACAGAGGCCACTGGTGTGGTACCCCAAGGCTCTGTACTGGGTCCTGTTCTATTTAATCGCTATGTAAGTGATATAACTAAAGGTTTGTTGGGCAAGGTATGTCTTTTTGCTGATGACACAAAGGTGTGTAATAGGGATGGTATCCCTGGAGGTGTCTGTAACATGGAACATGATTTGGCATTGCTGGAAGATTGGTCAAAGCAGAGGAGACTGCAGTTCAATGTTTCTAAATGTAAAATAATGCCCCTAGAGAAAAAAGAATCCTCTAAGAGAATACAACACTGGGGGTACAGTGTTGGTCAGCACTACGGAGGAAAAAGATTTGGGGGCACTTATTTTCGATGATTGCAAAATGAGCAAACAGTGTGACCAGGCAGTGGGACAAGCGAATAGAATTCTAGGATACATCACGAGAGGGATCACCAGCAGGAGGAAGGAGGTCCTGATCCCTCTATATAGATCTTTATATCACTAGAGGGATCACCAGCAGCAGGAAAAAGGTCCTGATTCCTCTATATAGATCTTTATATCACTAGAGGGGTCACCAGCAGGAGGAAGGAGGTCCTGATTCCTCTATATAGATCTTTATATCACTAGAGGGGTCACCAGAAGGAGGAAGGAGGTCCTGATTCCTCTATATAGATCTTTATATCACTAGAGGGGTCACCAGAAGGAGGACGGAGGTCCTGATTCCTCTATTTAGATCTTTATATGACTAGAGAGGTCACTAGAAGGAGGATAGAGGTCCTGATTCCTCCATATAGATTTATATATCACTAGAGAGGTCACCAGGAGGAGGAAGGAGGTCCTGATCCCTCTATATAGATCTTTATATCACTACAGGGATCACCAGCAGGAAAAAAGGAGGTCCCAATTCCTCTAAATAGATCTTTAAATCACTAGAGGGGTCACTAGAAGGAGGACAAAGGTCCTGATTCCTCTATATAGATTTTTATAGCACTAGAGGGATCACCAGCAGGAGGAAGGAGGTCCTGATTCCTCTAAATAGATCTTTATATCACTAGAGGGGTCACTAGAAGGAGGACAAAGGTCCTGATTCCTCTATATAGATCTTTATATCACTAGAGGGGTCACCAGCAGGAGGACAGAGGTCCTGATTCCCCTATAAAGATCTTTAGTGAGACCTCATTTAGAATACTGTGTCCAGTTCTGGAGACCTCACTTACAAAAAGATATTGATAAGATAGAACGAGTCCAGAGACGGGTAACAAAAATGGTAAAAGGTTTGGGGGATAAAACAAATCGAGAGAGCCTTCAGGAACCTAATATGTACAGTCTGGGGGAAAGAAGGGAAAGAGGAGACATGACTGAAACCTTTAAATACGTCAAGGGGGTGAATAAGGTTCAGGAAGGTAGGTTTTGCAATATGAAACCAAAATCAAGAACACGGGGATATGACCTCAAACTAACTGGAGGGAAGTTTAAAAATAATCTTAGAAAGTATTATTTTACTGAAAGGGTAATTGATGCTTGGAATAAACTACCAGCAGAGGTAGTGAGACAGTCAATAGTAAATGGCTTCAAACATGCTTGGGATAAACATAGATCTATAGTCAGACAACAAAGTTAACGGAAAAAAAAATGGGAAGATTGAATGGACTACTCGGTCTTTTTCTGCTGTCACTTTTCCATGTTTCCGTGTAAAACTGCCTTGTCTACAAAAAAAATGTACCGTTATTATTATTACTCAACAAAAGATAAGATCCAGCAGGTCCTGCACATACATAGAGTCCTCTTCCTGAGTACCTTGGGACTCTGCAACACTGGGGTCTCCTTATTTAAATACTGAATCTGAGGTCCAAATTCAAAGTTCTGGCGTTACTAGAAACTTCAGGGCCTTGGTGCAAAAAAACATGAAGCCAACCGATGCTGTCCTGTGGCCCTATCTCATGTTTTTCAGCAGGTCCCCTTCCTGTCGTCTTGCCGTGACCCTGGTAGTTCCGCCACTGACCTTACTATTACTAGGGGGCATTTTGGAGGATGTAAGGGAGCACTCTTGAGGCACTAAAATAGAACCTTAAAGTGCCCCCTTACATCCTCCAGAGGACCCCCTAATGCAGTCAGAGTGCCCCCTTGATGCCTCAAGAGTGCCCCCTTTGATGCCTCCAGGGTGCCCCCTTACATCATCCAGAGTGCCCCCTTAGTGCCTCCAGAGGGCCCCTTTTTATCCTTTAGAGCAGGGGTCTGCAAACTTTCTAAACAAAGGTTTACTGTCCTTCAGACTTTTGGGGGCCGGACTGTGGCCATTGAGAGCAGAAAAGGTCCCGATGTCAGTGAGAAAAAAACAATGCCCCATTGTACCCTATTGTTGGTGTCATTGGGAGGAATTGGGCCCCATCGTTGGTGTCATTAGCAGGAATTGTGCCCCATTGTTGGATGAAATAGTGCCCCAAGGACTGGATAAAATAAAAGAAAGGGCCACATCTAGCCCCTGAGCCACAGTTTGGAGACCAGTGATACGAATTATATAGCAACACAAAATGGCTGGCAACTCAAGAACAAGCCAGCAATGGTGGCTCCCATATCTCTACCTTGACAGATCCCCTTTAGAGAAAACCTGTGCTAGTTGTCTGGATGCCACCAACTGTAATACTCTTGAGTTAGCAAATTATTATGGTGGCCAGGCACCAAGAACTTTTCAGAAGAAGAAGTTAGCAAAGGTAGCCTAACGTATTCCTGGTACCACAGGTTGCATTTAATTACCTCCATGCCAGACTTGCCGTATCAAATGCATAGGAAGCTCATGTTAAGTCATACAAAAAAGAAAATGGCGGATGACTACGAACTCACTTAAATGGATATTCAAAGTCCACTTTAATATTCAGCTTGCTCTCGGTTTTGTTGCTACAGTCGACGCTGAGCGTGAATTGTCCAGAGTAACTTCCACATGTCGCAAAGGCAAAGATAGAGAAGAGCTGTAAAAGAGACAAAGAAGGTGGCAGAAAAATAAGACAGGGTGAGACACAAAGATACTGAACAATGAAATCTACAAGACACGTGCAGCCAAAGTCATATCTAAAGATTGGAGGGTGAAGAAAAGTGAGGATTTCAAAGGATCAAGAGGTGGGTAATTCACCGTAAAACATGGTTAGATACATTTTGTTGGTCAATGAAAATGGAGAGGCAGAAACTCCGTGCTGAGCAGTTATTTAACTCAAAGAGTAATGGAGGCTTTGAGACTACATTGTGGGGGCTATGGACTAGGCCTGGGGTCTCCACACTTTCTAAACAAAGGGCAAGTTTACTTGTCCTTAAGACTTTAGGGGGGGGCCGGACTGGGGTGGAAGTGAACAATCCCCCATCATTGGTGTCACTGGGAAGAATATTGCCCCATCATTGATGTCAAATAGAAGAATAGTGCCCCATCATTGGTCTCAGTGAGAGTAATAGTGCCCCATTATAGGTGTTAGTTGGAGGAATAGTGCCCTATTATTGGTGTCAGTGAGAGGAAAAATGCCCCATCATTGGTATCAATGGGAGGAATAGTGCCCCATTATAGGTGTTAGTTGGAGGAATAGTGCTCTAATATTGGTGTCAGTGGGGGGAATAGTGTCCCATCATTGGTATCAGTGGGAGGAATAGTGCCCCATTATAGGTGTTAGTTGGAGGAATAGTGCTCTAATATTGGTGTCAGTGGGGGGAATAGTGTCCCATCATTGATGTCAGTGGGAGGGGAATAGTGTCCCATCAACGGTGTTGGTGGGAGGAATAGTGTCCCATCATTGGTGTCAGTGGGAAGGAATAGTTCCCCATCATTGGTATTAGTGGGAGGAATAGTGCCCCATTATAGGTGTTAGTTGGAGGAATAGTGCCCTAATATTGGTGTCAGTGGGGGGAATAGTGTCCCATCATTGGTGTCAGTGGGAGGAATAGTGCCCCATCATGGGTGTCAGTGGGAGGAATAGTGCCCCAAGGACCGGTTAAAGGCAAGCAAAGGGTCCCACCTGGGCCGCAGCTTTGAGACTACTGTTCTAAAGGGAACACAGCAGGTGAAGGGAATCACAGGGAGCCAGTAAAGGTTGCAAGGAATGCTTAAATGACTTGGCCTAGTTCCTCCAATTGGCAAAGTAACAGATGTCCTACATTTAATGATTGGAGGAACTGTTCCTCCAATATGGAAAAAGGGTACCAGATTCTGTGGGAGATGGTTAACAATGTTCTCTAGGTTAGGCCACCAGGCCTACCATTTGATCCCTCAAAGAAATGCCCCTGTGCTGGGAGGAACAAAAGGTGGGGACCATGTTCCCTCAAGAAGGTCCTATCCTATAGGGATGCCCAAGAGCCTCTTGTAGAGAAGAACAGCTACATAGTAACAGATGCATCAACCAAGTTAAGTTAAATTTTTATTGAGGTTCAATTGAGTGCCTGATCTAAAGATCAAGAATGGGGCTTAGCCTCATTCCTCTACTTAGTAGAGTAACAGATGTCCTATGTTTAAGATTGGAGAAAATAGAAAAAGGGCAGCAAATTCTGGGGGAGATGGTCAACAATGTTCTCTAGTTTAGGCCATCAAGACTACAATTTGATCCCTCAAAGAGATTCTCCTGTGCTGGGAGGAACACAAGGTGGGGACCATGTTCTCTCAGAAAGGTCCTATCCTTTGGGGGTGCCCAAGAGACTCTTGTAGAGAAGAATTGCTACATAGTGACAGATGCATCAACCAAGTTGAGTTACACTTTTATTAAGGTTTGGTTAAGTGCCTGATCTACAGATCAAAAAGTTGAGTTTTACATTAAGAAGGTTTTGGTAAAGGTTCAGCAGCATGAAGGAGACGTGTGACCCACGCCTCCAACAGTGCCATGAAATAATCTGTGCTGGGAAAACGGAAGTAAGTTCTAGCTAAGCTGGAGGATAAAAGTCGTGCAAGGAGTACAGTATAAAGCAATTAAATCGATGTGGCTAAACTGGGAGAGGACAGTATGCTAGTCCTGTGCGAGAAGTAACAATGGAGGAGGACTAGGGCTTTCCATACTAAGTACCAATGAGTGACACCAATGGGTGAAAGTTGACCTACGTATAGCTGTAGAGGATGGGGACCAAGTCTCAGACGTAGAGTCACTACATCCTGGAAGCTCCTGGTGGTGTCTCAGTAGATGTAACTGTATGCAACTAAATGTGTAATGATTCTTCCCTTCACTTCACATATGGCCCTTCAAGCTGGACATGGAAGTCTCCAGCTCTCCAGGAATTGGGCTTCACAAGAGGCCATGGAATTGACGAGCTATTCTCAATCAGGGTTCCTCCAGAGGTTGCTGGGGGTTCCTTGAGATTTATGCTGATCTTTAAAGACACTGGTGTAAATGGGCCCCCTAGGAAGTTAGGTCAACTGTTGAGGAATAGGCATTTTAGATTCGATTTTAGGGCAGTTGCATACTTTTCAGTTATGTTTGCAGCCAGAAGCCCCACACCAAAAGCTACTTATATCACCAAGAACACACAAAGATATATAAATAGAACAGATCTATCTTTTTGCGTGTACAGTCACTAACATGAGCAAAATGTGAAAGTCGCGAAAAAAAAAATGTGTAAAGTAAATGTTAGAATAAGAAATGGCGCAAACAATTGTAACAATTGTTTTTTACTTATTGACAACACTTCCCAGTTTACCATGGAATAGGGGTGTGGTCAGGCAGTTAAGAAATGATTATTGGGAGGAGTGGGGCGGGGCTTAATTATTTTGCACTGAAATTAGGGGTGTCTGTAACAGATTGTTGCAGACCTACGACAGGCTCCAAGATAAGAACGATAATAATGTCATTAGTGAAATCTAGAACAAGGCTGGGCAAATCCCATGAGCCAGGGAGCCAATGTGCTAAACAAACGACAGCTGCTACCTATTTAAAGGATAACTGCACTTTTATTAAAGCGACAGGCACTCAAACGGTTAACGTGATTAGAGTAATACAATTCTAACGATAATGCTGTAACTTGTAGATGGAATAAAGTCTTTAACAAGCTCTTTCCTCATGACTCCCTAGACCTACACCAGCCATTCTCAACTAGGGTTCCTCCAGAGGTTGGTAGGGGTTCCTTGAGCTGTGGTTGATTGGCCTTCTGATCTGACAGTGACTCCATATTTCTAGGTCCCTCCCCACTTCTAACCACCGCATTAAATTCTAACCACCACAGTAATGGGAACATTCTTTCCACTGACCCCCAATATAAGGGGGATTTTCCTAATAACCTCTGATGGACTAATCTTAGCAGGGGTACCCTGAGACCTGAAAATTATTTCAAGGGTTCCTCTGGGGTAAAAAGGTTGCGAAAGGCTGCCCTAAACATAAACTTTAATGGCATACCAATTTTAGTCCGTAGGATTCAATATTGAGTTGGCCCACCCTTTGCAGCTATAACAGCTTCAACTCCTCTGGGAAGGCCGTCCACAAGGTTTAGGAGGGTGTCTATGGGAATGTTTGACCATTCTTCCAGAAGGGCATTTGTGAGGTCAGGTACTGTTGGATGAGAAGGCCTGGCTCGCGGTCTCCACTCTAATTAACCCCAAAAGTGTTTTATCGGGTTTAGGTCAGGACTCTTTGCAGGCCAGTCAAGTTCCTCCACCCCAAACTCGTTCATTCATATCTTTATGGACCTTGCTTTGTGAACTGCTGTACAGTCATGTTGGAACAGGAAGGGGCCATCCCCAAACTGTTCCCACAAAGTTGGGAGCATGAAATTGTCCAAAATGTCTTGGTATGCTGATGCCTTAAGAGTTCCCTTCACTGGAAGGGGCCAAGCTCAACCCTTGAAAAACAACCTCACACCATAACCCCCCCTCCACCAACTGACTTGGACCAGTGCACAAAGCAAGGTCCAAAAAGACATAGATGAACGAGTTTGGGGTGGTGGAACTTGACTGGCCTGCACAGAGTCCTGACCTCAACCAGATAGAACACCTTTGGGATGGATTAAAGCGGAGACTGCGAGCCAGGCCATCTCGTCCAACATCAGTGTCTGACCTCACAAATGTGCTTCTGGAAGAATGGTCAAACATTCCCATAGACACACTCCTAAACCTTGTGGACAGCCTTCCCAGAAGAGTTGAAGCTGTTATAGCTGCAAAGGGTGGGCCAACTCAATATTGTACCCTACGGAATAAGACTGGGACTCCATTAAAGTTCATGTGCGTGTAAAGGCAGGAGTCCCAATACTTTTGGTAATATAGTGTATCTCCCATATCTCATTTCCAACCTGCTTGTTCCTAAACTGGACGTACTGATCGTTTCGGCAATTCTGACCATTAAGATGATGATAAAATTCTATAGTTGGAAGAGCACCACCAGTTTAAAGTTGTACATGGGAAGGCATGACTGAGGCTTTACTAGTAAAGCCAATGCATTGCAAAGGGTTGGACTCCTCCCATCTTTAGGGATTGTGTTGGTAAATTAGAATAAGTGCCGTGGACCTACTGAGAGACCATGTGCAAGACTTTGGGTCAGTCCGAGGTGCTGGTGTATCTCACAAATAAGAAACCTGGCTGTATCATTTTACCAATTACCACTGGAACCATACCTTTAGATTAGTGGTCTCCAAACTGTGGCCCAGGTGCCAGATGCGACCCTCTGCTTGCTTTTATATGGCCCTTAAGGCACTTTTTCATTCACTAACACCAATGAAGGGCCACAATTCCTACCAATGACACCAAAGATAGTGCACAGTTCCTCCCAATGACACCAGCAATTGGGCCCAATGACACAAGTGATGGGACACAATTCCTCCCAGTGACTCCAGTGATGGGGCACAATTCCTCCCACTAACACCAACAATGGGACCCAATGACACCAACGAGGGGGCACAGTTTTCTCCACTGACACCAACAATGGGGCCCAATGACACCAATGATGGGGCACAATTCCTCCCAATGACACCAACGATGAAGCACAATACCTACTAATAACACCAATGATGGGGCACAGTTCCTCCCACTAACACCAACAATGGGACCCAATTACACCAATGACGGGGCACAATTCCTCCCAATGACTCCAGCGATGGAGGACAATTCCAACCAATGACACCAACGATAGGGCACAGTTCCTCCTACTGACACCAACAATGGGGCCCAATGACACCAATGATGGGGCACAATTCCTACCAATGACACAGACAATGAGGCACAATTCCTCTCACTGTCACCAAAAATTGGGCATTGCTGACTCCAACTGATGCTGGTACATTTTCTACTCCCAATGGCCACATTCCGGCCCCCCTAAAGTCTGAAGGACAGTAAACTGGTCCTTTGTTTAGAAAGTTTGGAGACCCCTGGTTTAGATGTATAACTATTCACTTAAGGCATTCCTCATTGCACACACTCAGAAGTTAGCAGACTTTATGAGTTGAGCAGCCCAGGTCCTACATACTGTATGGTCCCCAACAAATTCCAATCAGAGAACCCCCAAGGGTTGAAATCTAAGACTCTTGTACATCCAGTGCTGCCAGAGACACCGAAAGACTCCTCAAGCCCCCCCTCTGGCTACTGATCAGTGAGGTTGCCCATTGAATGACTGAGAGATTCATCAATATAATCCTTTATGTCTTTCCAACCTTAAGCACTATGGATGTAAAACTGGCCACACCAACTCTTTATTTAACAAGTAACCTTTAAAAAAACAAATAATCCCTTCAACATAAATACGATGACAACAGTCGGCAAGTGTTACAAGGAGGGGTCTTTGAGTTGTTCACTAACCTAAAGGCTTGATCAAGATCAACCCTTGGCCCCCAGCTGTGCTCCACTGACTTGAGGACCTTTCCAAATAAAGTACTTTATGACTTCCTCCAAAAGTCCAAGCCCCTGGCTGAACCTTCAACAACTGACCAAATAAAAGAACCATACCAACAGATGGGTCCCTGGTGGTATTAGATTGAGGCACATGGATATAAAATTGGCCACACCATCCCTATTGGACTGAGCAACATGGATGTAAAATTGGCCACTCCAACCCTTACCTCTTCAACATTAATAAGATGATAACAGTCGGCAAGTGTTACGAGGAGAGGTCTTTGGGTTATCCACTAACCCAAAGGTTTGATTAAGATCCACCCCTGGAACCCAGCTGTGTTCCACTGACTTGAGGACCTTTTTAAATTAAGTACTTTATGACTTCCTCCAAAAGGCCAGGCCCTTGGCTGAACCCTCAAGAACTGATCAAATAGAAGCACCATACCAACAGGTGGGACCCTGGTGGTATTGGACTGAGCCATATGGATGTAAAATTGGCCACACCAACCCTTAAATTTAAAGAGTAACCATTCCAAAAAACAAATAATCTCTTCAACATAAATAAGATGACAACAGTCAGCAAGTGTTACGAGGAGAGGTCTTTGCGCTGTCCACTAATCAAAAGGTTTGATTAAGATCAACCCCTGGCCCCCATATCTGTTTCACTGACTTGAGGACCTTTCCAAATTAAGTACTTTTTGACTTCATCCAAAAGGCCAAGCCCCTGACTAAACCCTCAAGAACTGATCAAATAAAAGCACCATACCAACAGATGGGACCCTGGTGGTATTGGACTGAGCCATATGGCTGCAAAATTGGTCACACCAACCCTTTATTTAAAAAGTAATTATTCATAAAACAAATAACCACTCCAACACCAACAAGATGACATCAATCGGTAAGTGTTATGAGGAGGGGTCTTTGGGTTGTCCACTAACCTAAAGGCTTGACTAAGGTCCACCCCTACCCCCAGCTGTGCTCCACTGATTTGAGGACCTTTCCAAATGAAGTGTTTCTAACAAAATAGAAGCACCATACCAAGTCAGTGGAGCACAGCTGGGAGCCAGGGGTGGATCTTAGTCAAACCTTTGGGTTAGTGGACAACCCAAAGACCCCTCCTCGTAACACTTGCCAACTGTTTTCATCTTATTTAGGTTTAAGGGGTAAAGGTTCTCATGGCCAATTTTACATTCATGTTGCTGAGTCCAATAGGGATGGTGCAACCAATTTTATATCTATGTTGCTCAGTCCAATACCACCAGGGTTCCATCTGTTGGTATGGTGCTTCTATTAGGCTGATCATTGGGGGTTCAGCCAAGGGCTTGGCCTTTTGGAGGAAGTCATAAAGTACCTTATTTAGAAAGGTCCTTAAGTCAGTGGAGTGCAGCTGGGGTCCAAGGGTGGATCTTGGTCAAGCCTTTAGGTTAGTGGACAACCCAAGCACCCCCTCCTCATAACACTTGCCAACTGTTGTCATCTTATTTCTGTTGGAGTGCTTATTTGTTTTATGAATGGTTACTTGTTAAATAAAGGGTTGGTGTGGCCAATTTTACTAAAAAACACATCAAAAGGGAGTATTTATTTAAAAAAAAAAAGTTTCATAGCAATTAACCAGCAAACGTTTCGTTACTCTTTAAATAAAGGGCTGGGGTGGCCAATTTTACATCCATGTTGCTTAGTCCAATACCAAACAGTGACCCATTTGTGCTTCTATTTGGCCAATCCTTGAGGGTTCAGCCAAGGGTTTGGTCATTTGGATGAATTCAGAAACACCATACCAACAGATGGGTCACTGTTTGGTATTGGACTGAGCAACACGGATGTAAAATTGGCCACCCCAGCCCTTTATTTAAAGAGTAACTAAACGTTCGCTGGGTTAATTGCTATGAAACTTTTTTTTTTATATAAATACACCCTTTTGAGGTTGTTTTTTTTTAAACTCGTCTCTTTTTTTTGCATGTTTCGTCATACAGCTACCTTGAATACCTCAAGTTCTTGTCCGGTTTACTTTAATGCAGCATTTAATCCGAACTAGCGTTATACAAATCATATGTAAATGAATCGCAGATAAAACATGTCAACCTCTTGTGTTGCCAAATGTCGCTGAGGAGTGGGTGGCATAATTTGAGCTGCTGGGTACGCTCCAGAGCTGGCAGCTTCTTGAATGATCTGCTTAATAAATACTTAGGATTGCATCCTGCGTTCACACTGGAACCCCACAGAGCAAAGAAAATGAGGGGTTAATAACCACATAGGGGTGTATATCATGACTGTTATATCAATATTGTATTCTGATAACTGTAGATGATTAATGCATGCAGAATAGATATACACCCTATTGTGGTTATTAATCCTTTCCTGCCCAGCCCTGGTGCCCCTTTAACTGGGATATTACACCCGGGGGGGATGTCTGTCTGATCACATGACCACTGTAATTGGCTATCACAGTGGTCACCTGATCGAGTGCCGGTCCCCTCAGCTCCCGATCATTACTAGAGACCAGGAGGTGTTGGGACTGCCACCTGATCATGTGACCACTGTGAGAACCAATGACAGTGGTCATGTGATCAGACAGACCTTCCCGCCCCCTGGGGCTTGATAGCCCAATGAAAGGGACACCAGGTCTAGGCAGAAAGGGGTTAATAATCACAGCTCAGTCACTTTGCTAGGAGCAAAATTGGCCATGCCAACCCTTACCCCTTAAACCTAAATAAGATGACTACACTCAGCAAATGTTACGAGGAGGGGGTCTTTGGGTTGTCCAATAACTTGAGCTTGACGAAGGTCCACCCCTGGCCCCCCAGCTGTGCTCCACTGACTTGAGGACCTTTCCAAAGTAAGTACTTTACGACTATATCCAAAAGGCCAAACCCCTGGCTGAACACTCAACAACCGACCAAATAGAAGAACCATACCAACAGACGGGACCCTGGTGGTATTGGACTGAGCCATATGGATGTAAAATTGGCAACATCAGCCCTTTATTTAAAGAGAAACATTAAAAAAAAAAAAAAATAATCCCTTCAACATAAATAAGATGACAACAGTCAGCAAAAGTGTTACAATGAGGGGGTCTTTGGGTTGTCCACTAACCTAAAGGCTTGACCAAGATCCACCCTTGGCCCCCACCTGTGCTCCACTGACAGTGGACACATGGACACATAAGTGCAACATGCAGGCTTTAAACCCTTCACCCCTCTTTGCCACCGCAACGCAGAAGTTAAGAGGTTAGTTCAACATTTTTTTCATATGATGGTATTATTCTTCTCCACCGTTACCTAAAGACTAGTGATGAGCTAAGGTTCCCCGCAGGAGGCTGTCACGTAATAGGAAGCTACTCGCCTAATCAGCTGTGGCCAGGGAATGCCATTGACCAACTATGGCCGTCACCAAAAGTCAACAAAGTCACCAGCATCTCCGCCCCTTTGGTTTGGCATGCTGGTGACATTATTGACCTTAATATGGCCACGAGGCCTTATCCGAATATCCAAAATTATCCAAATATGGCCACATAAACAATGCCCTTTGTGGTACTATTTGGATATGGCCTCATGGGTTATTCTTGGTCTTAGATCCACATGGATCATTCTACCCAGTATACATCATTCCCC
Source organism: Lithobates clamitans (assembly GCA_037952925.1). NCBI lineage: Eukaryota > Metazoa > Chordata > Amphibia > Anura > Ranidae > Lithobates > Lithobates clamitans. Next base: position 66,743 of record JBBGZY010001951.1, on the reverse strand, counting down.
CATTTTTCGGTCCCTGATGAAGGAGGGTGATTTTTAGGCCCCTGAAACACATTGGCTCCCTCTTTTATCATAATTCTTATTGGAATAAATTCATACCTGGACGGCTAATTCTTGATCTTAGATCCATATGGATCATTCTATCCAGTATACATCATTCACCATTTTTTTGCGCCCTGATGAGGCCAATTTTGAGGCCCCCGAAACATGTTGGCTCCCTTCTTTATCCTAATTCTTATTGGAATAGACCAGGGGTTGCCATTACGTTTTAAACAAAGGGAAAGTATACCGTCCTTTGGACTCTGTGGAGAGGGCCGGACTGAGGCCAGTAGGAGTAGAGAATGTTCTGGTGTCAGTGAGAGTAAACAATGCCTCATTCGTTGGTGTCAGTGGTAAGAATAGAGCCCCTTCATTGGTCAATTGGTGTTATTAGGAGGAATTATGCCCCTTCATTGGTGTCAGTGGGAGGACATATGACCAACTGTTGGTGTCAGTGGAAGGAATAGTTCCCCATCGTTGGTGTTAGTGGGAAGAATTTTGCCCCATTGTTGGTGTCATTGGGAGGAATAGTGCCCCTTCATTGGTGTCAGTGGTAGGAAAAGAGCCCCATAATTGGTGGAATTAGGAGGAATTGTGCCCCTTTATTGGTGTCAGTGGGAAGACATATGACCAACTGTTGGTGTCAGCGGAAGGAATAGAGCCCCACTATTGGTGTTAGTGGGAAGAATTGTGCCCCACTATTGGTGTTAGTGGGAAGAATTGTGCCCCTTTTTTGGTATCTTTGGAAGGACATATGCCCAATTATTGGTGTCAATAGGAGGACACGTGCCCATTTGTTGGTGTCAGTGGGAGGAATAGTGCCCCAAGGGCTAGATAAAAGTAAGCAAAGGGCCACATCCGGGCCCCGGGCCGGAGTTTGAGGACCATCGGAATAGACTTATACCCAGATAGTATATTCTCTGTCTTAGATCCATATGGACCCCTCCCTGGGTTCGCAGAACAATGCTGCACAGAATGGCGCTCACATGTCACAACGTGTGCACCGTCTCTGCAGCAAGGAGGACCGCCCACCTCCAAGGTTGGAGAACAGGAAGGACCCGGCTCATCACATGACTAACCTTCTCCTGGAAGTACGTTTTTTTTTAAAGTCTGGGGTGGGGCTTTAGAACCTGGAGTTGGGCTTTAACTCTAAAAAATATTCTCTAAATACAAAGAGCCATGTATATTTCTTACTTTTGGGGGTATATTTGTAAAAAAAAAAAAAAATAGCATAGTTGTTCGACCATCAAAACTCTTTTTGTGCTAATGGGGCAAAACTAAGCGTTCTCGGACTATACTCTCTGCAGTTCAAAAGTGCGAATGTGGAAAATACCACATCCTGGCCACTAGATGGAGCTGAGAAGCCTATGGTTTTATTATGATATTCAGTGCTATCTAGTGGCCTTAATGCGTGGTTTCACACATTCTCAGAACATTCGAACAAATTTATATGCAATTTCGATGGATAACCAGGTATGCATATTTTTCATAAATACACCCCCTGGTGTCCCAAAGCTGTAGTATAGTCCAGCATAAAACAGCCTATAGTGGGTGGAGCCTGATTTGGCTCCTCCCATAGACCTGGTCTCTTTTTTTGTGCAGGGTGATTGGTCTTGTCTCCGCCCCCTCCTGTAGTTTTCTGCAGGCAGCCTATAGTGGGTGGAGCCTGTTTTGGCTCCTCCCACAGCGCTGCTCTCTCTCCTTGTGCAGGGTGACTGGTCTTGTCTCTGCCCCCTCCTGTAGTTACCTGCAGGCAGCCTATAGTGGGTGGAGCCTGTTTTGTCTCCTCCCACAGCCCTGGTCTCTTTTTTTTGTGCCGGGTGATTGGTCTTGTCTCCGCCCCCTCCTGTGGTTTTCAGCAGGCCGCTTGTAGTGGGTGGAGCCTGTTTTGGCCCCTCCCACAGCTCTGCTGTCTGCACTGCACAGGAGCTTCCTAAACTAAAGACCGGTCTCTGCTGCCCTCTCTCCTTGAGCACAGCGACTGGTCTTGTCTCCGCCCCTTCTGTATTCGTCCACGGCCAGCCTGTAGTGGGCGGATCCTGCTAAGCCCCTCCCACAGCTCTGCTCTCTCTGTTAGTGCAGAGTGACTGGTCTTGTCTCCGCCCCCTTCTGTCGATTTTTTTGCAGGGAGCCTGTAGTGGGTGGAGTCTGCTGAGCTCCTCCCACAGCTCTGCTCTCTCTCTCTCCTTGTGCAGAGTGACTGGTCTTGTCTCCGCCCCCCTCCTGTAGTTTTCCGCAGCCAGCCTGTAAAGGGTGGAGCCTGCTAGGTCCCTCCCACAGCTCTGCACAGGCTATGTACAGCATATTGATGATGTCACTGCTACTTTTACAAAGTAATATCTGGGTTTGCAAAGCCATTTGGTGCATTTCTATCTTTTGTGACTATTAAAGAATATATTTGTATGGAGGGTTTTTCTGCCCGGAGTTCAGCTTTAAACCATAAACGGTGACTGTACAGAGCCATAGCTTACCCCAACCCCCTTCACTGTTATTTTTTCTGGACAGCTTGGCATGTAGGAGTGTAGAGCAATATATGAATGTGAAATAAAAAAAATAAATAAAAAAATCGATATGCTAAATACTATCACCATCTTGCTGTTCTTACATTTTTCGCTGTACCGGCCCTTTAATAAGCAATGGGCGAGCGATTAAAGGCAAAGCGCTATCCTTGCTGAGCAGATCTCGCACATTTCTGCCTTCTTCGTGTTAATGAAGGCGGATGATGTTCTGCATTAAAAGGTAGGAGCAGGAGTCTGCAGAGCAATGTGTCCTCGTCAGCGTGCGAATTCCCAGCGAGCGGGGGATGGGGGGCAGGGGGAGCGGCGTGCTGTGCCTACGCTCTCTCTGCATGCCAGTTCACACTGGGCAGCCTGGGCAGGATTTATTCTGGTGGTAATCCAGATTGTGACCTCCCGAATCTCCGCAGAGACCGAGGATTATTTTTAGAGCGTCGGCCATTTCCAACAGTAAAGAGGATTACAGTGTAACCCGGGGTGTGAGGATGAACAGGTCCGAGCGTCGGCAGAGGGCAAAAAATGGAGTCACGGATAGCAGTGTAGGGCCCCTTTAAGGTCTGAGGGGGGAGGGGGCTATAATAAAATAATGGGCATTCGTTTATTTAAAGGGTCACTTAAATCTGACCTCCAGCCTTTCCTTCAGTCTTGCACAGGGGTTCCCACCATCCCTGTGCTGAGTTCCCGGGTCTGTACACCCGCTGTGCCCATTATTAGGGGTTCCCATCATCCCTGTGCTGAGTTCCCGGGTCTGTACACCCGCTGCGCCCAATATGAGGGGTTTCCACCATCCCTGTGCTGAGTTCCCGGGTCTGTACACCCGCTGTGCCCATTATTAGGGGTTCCCACCATCCCTGTGCTGAGTTCCCGGGTCTGTACACCCGCTGTGCCCATTATGAGGGGTTCCCACCATCCCTGTGCTGAGTTCCCGGGTCTGTACACCCGCTGTGCCCATTATTAGGGGTTCCCATCATCCCTGTGCTGAGTTCCTGGGTCTGTACACCCGCTGTGCCCAATATGAGGGGTTCCCACCATCCCTGTGCTGAGTTCCTGGGTCTGTACACCCGCTGTGCCCATTATTAGGGGTTCCCACCATCCCTGTGCTGAGTTCCCGGGTCTGTACACCCGCTGTGCCCATTATGAAGGACTCCCACCATCCCTGTACTGAGTTCCCGGGTCTGTACACCCGCTGTGCCCATTATGAGGGGTTCTCACCATCCCTGTGCTGAGTTCCCGGGTCTGTACACCCGCTGTGCCCATTATGAAGGACTCCCACCATCCCTGTACTGAGTTCACGGGTCTGTACACCCGCTGTGCTCATTATGAGGGGTTCCCACCATCCCTGTGCTGAGTTCCCAGGTCTGTACACCTGCTGTGCCCATTATTAAGGGTTCCCACCATCCCTGAGCTGAGTTCCCGGATCTGTACACCCGCTGTGCCCATTATGAGGAGTTTCCACCACCCCTGTACTGAGTTCCCGGGTCTGTACACCTGCTGTGCCCATTATGAGGGGTTCCCACCATCCCTGTGCTGAGTTCCCGGGTCTGTACACCCGCTGTGCCCATTATGAGGGGTTCTCACCATCCCTGTGCTGAGTTCCTGGGTCTGTACACCTGCTTTTCTCATTATGATTGGTTCCCACCATCCCTGTGCTGAGTTCCCGGGTCTGTACACCTGCTTTGCCCATTATGAGGGGTTTCCACCATCCCTGTACTGAGTTCCTGGGTCTGTACACCTGCTTTTCTCATTATGATTGGTTCCCACCATCCCTGTGCTGAGTTCCCGGGTCTGTACACCCGCTGTGCCCATTATGAGGGGTTCTCACCATCCCTGTGCTGAGTTCCCGGGTCTGTACACCCGCTGTGTCCATTATAAGGGGTTCCCATCATCCCTGAGTTGAGTTCCCGGGTCTGTATACCTGCTGTGCCCATTATGAGGGGTTCCCACCGTCCCTGTGCTAGGTTCCCGGGTCTGTACACCCGCTGTGCCCATTATGAGGGGTTCCCACCATCCCTGTACTGAGTTCCCGGGTCTGTACACCTGCTGTGCCCATTATGAAGGGCTCCCACCATCCCTGCGAGAAGGGGATCTACAAAACCAAGGAAGGACTCTGCACAAGGGGAATCCACAAGACCAAGGATAGACTCTGCAAAAAGGGAATCTGCAAAACCAAGGAAGGACTCTGTAAGTGGGGAATCCACAAGCCCATGAAAGAACTCTGCCAGAGGCGAATCTACAAGACCAAGGAATAACCCTGCCAGTGGGAAATCCACAGGACCAAGGAAGGACTCGGCGAGAGGGGAATCCACAAGCCCAAGGAAGGACTCTGCTAGAGGAGATTCCACAAGACCAAGGAAGGACTCTGCGAGAGGGGAATCCACAAGCCCAAGGAAGGACTCTGCTAGAGGAGATTCCACAAGAACAAGAAAGGACTCTGCTAGAGGGGACTCCACAACACCAAGGAAGGCTACTGCTAGAGGGGAGCCACAAGACCAAGGAAGGGCTCTGCCAGAGGAGAGCCACAGAACCAAAGAGGGACTGTGCCAGAGGGTACTCCACAAGACCAGGGAAGGGCTCTACCACAGGGGACTCCACAAGACAAAGGAAGGACTCTGTGAGAGGGGAATCTACAAGACCTAAGAAGGACTCTGCCAGAGGGTAATCCACAAGACCATGGAAGGACTCTGCCAGAGGGGGCTCCACAAAACCAAGGAAGGACTGTGCTAGAGGGGACTTCACAAGACCAAGGAAGGACGCTACAATAGGGGAATCCACAAAATCAAGGGAGGACTCTACTAGAGGGGTCGCTACAAAATTTAGCAAGGACTCTGCTAGAGGAGACTCCACAGAACCAAAGAAGGATTCTGCCAGAGGGGATAAAACAAGAAACCACACTACAAGAGAGAAATAATACCATTGAGATGCACTTAGTCCTGTTTGCTATGGAAATGGCAGACCAGGTATCACAGAAACGAAGTGACCTTAGCTCATCCCTATAGCATACAGACTCGCAAAAAACAAGGAAGGACTCTGCTAAACTTCACAACATCAAGAAAGGACTCTGCTAGAAGGGACTCCACAGAACCAAAGAATGACTCTGATAGAGAGGATGATACATGAAGCCAAACTACAAGAGAGAAACAATACCAAGAACCCGGTTTCCTGCAATTGCTTGAGATGCACTTAGTCCTGTTTGCTATGGAAATCGCAGACCAAGTATAACAGAAGTGAAGTGACCTTAGTTTATACCTATAGCATACAGCCCATTGCCAGTGTTCATTCCCTAGGAAGGTTAGGTAGCGTGTGCATGTGTGTAGCACTCTGTATATCCTATAGCTTGGCTTTACTGAAAGAATTAGACAAACAGCAACAGTTGGGATTTACACCAATTTCCCATTGAAAACTACTGTGACTCTCGCCCGAGATTTGCATCCGAAACAAAACACGTGACTCCTGGAGAGAAAATAAGCAAAAATTCTGAATTTGTAATTGGAAATAAGTGTATTTATAACGTCAAATAGTTTTTATGCAGAAGGTGGCAGTTCGTTACCTATAATGAGCTTAAAGTAGCATCCGGTCAATCGTGATCTACCCGTTGATTGCGGCCATGTGATGGGTAGATCATGACCCCACTGTGCCACCACTCACACCTTAGATCAGTGCAGAACCAAGGAAGGTCCCAGGCTCCTCCTCGGGCCTGACTTTATACAACACAGCCAAAGGGAGATTCAGGAGGACTTCCCTCACTCTGCTCTACATCAGAGGTTCAAGGAGTGAATTTTACAAAGGGGGGGTGGGGGGGTGGGGGTTGTGCTCAGGGGAGACAGATGTTTGTACTGGAAGAGGGGTATTTTGCTTATGGGTGGAAATATGTGTTAGTTGATTCTGAGCTCTGCACTCTGCATTACGTACTACTGACCTCTGCACTCTGTGATATATACTACTGACCTCTGTGCACTGCAATACATACTACTGACCCCTATACACTGCAATACAAACTACTGACCCCTATACACTGCGATACATACTACTGACCTCTGCACTCTGCAATACATACTACTGACCCCTATACACTGCGATACAAACTACTGACCTCTTTACTCTGTAATACATACTACTGACCTTTGCACTCTGCAATACATACTACTGACCCCTGTACACTGCGACACAAACTAATGACCCCTGTACACTGCAATAGAAACTACTGACCCCTGTACACTGCAATACAAACTACTGACCCCTGTACACTGCAATACATACTACTGACCTCTGTACACTGCGATACAAACTACTGACCTCTGCACTCTGCGATACAAACTATAGACCCCTGTGCACTGCAATACATACTACTGACCCCTGTGCACTGCAATACATACTACTGACCCCTGTACACTGCGATACAAACTACTGACCTCTGCACTCTGCGATACAAACTATAGACCCCTGTGCACTGCAATACATACTACTGACCCCTGTGCACTGCAATACATACTACTGACCCCTGTACACTGCAATACATACTACTGACCTCTGTACACTGCGATACAAACTACTGACCTCTGCACTCTGCAATACATACTACTGACCCCTGCACACTGCAATACAAACTACTGACCTCTGCACTCTGCAATACAAACTACTGACCCCTGTACACTGCAATACATACTACTGACCTCTGCACTCTGCAATACATACTACTGACCTCTGCACTCTGCGATACAAACTACTGACCTCTGTACACTGCGATACATACTACTGACCCCTGTACACCGCGATACAAACTACTGACCCCTGTACACCGCGATACAAACTACTGACCCCTGTACACTGTGATACATACTACTGACCCCTGTACACTGTGATACATACTACTGACCCCTGTACACCGTGATACATACTACTGACCCCTGTACACCGTGATACATACTACTGACCCCTGTACACTGTGATACATACTACTGACCCCTGTACACTGCGATAAATACTACGGACCTCAGCACTTTGCGATACCTTCTACTGACCTATGCGATACAAACTACTGACCTCTGCACAGTGCATTACATACTACTGACCTCTGCACAGTAAAATACTTACTACTGACCTCTACACAGTACAATACTTACTACTGACCTCTGCACTCTGCATTACTTATTACTGATCCCTGCAATCTGCATTACACACTACTGTCCTCTGCATGATGCATTACTTACTACTGATCCCTGTAATCTGCATTACTTACTACTGATCCCTGCAATCTACCGACCCCTGAACTGTGCATTACATACTATTGACCTCTGCACTCTGTGTTACTTACAACTGACCACTGACTTCTGCATTACATATTACAGACCACTGAACTCTGCATTACGCAATACTGCCCTTTACACTTTGCATTACTTACTACTGACCTCTGCAATCTGTATCATTTACTATTTACCTCTAAATTCTGCGTTACTTACTCCAGACCCTTGCACTCTGTGTTACATACTACTGACCCCTGCATTCTGCATTACACACTAATGACCTCTAAACTGACCTCTAAACTATGTATTACCTACTAAGGACTTCTGGGCTCTGTGTTGCTTACTACTGACCCTGCACTCTATGTTGATTACTACTGACCTCTGAACTATGATTTAATACTGACCACTGAATTCTACATAACTTACCACTGATCTTTGCACTCTGCATTACATACCACTGACCCCTGCACTCTGTATTGCGTACCACTTATATCTGCACTCTGCATTACAGTATACTGACCTCTGCATTACATACCACTGACCCCTGCACTCTGTGTTACATACCACTGATCCCTGTACTCTGTGTTACATACTACTGCACTCGGCATTACATACCACTGACCGCTGCACTCTGTGTTACATACCACTGACCCCTGCACTCTGCATTATATACCACTGATACCTAGCACTCTGCGTTACATACCACTGACCCCTGCACTCTGCGTTACATACCACTGATACCTAGCACTCTGTGTTACATACCACTGACCCCTGCACTCTGGGTTATATATCACTGAACCCTGCACTCTGTGTTACATACCACTGACCCCTGCACTCTGCGTTACATACCACTGATACCTAGCACTCTGTGTTACATACCAAGGACCCCTGCACTCTGGGTTATATATCACTGAACCCTGCACTCTGTGTTACATACCACTGACCCCTGCACTCTGCATTACATACCACTGACCCCTGCACTCTGCGTTACATACCACTGATACCTAGCACTCTGTGTTACATACCAAGGACCCCTGCACTCTGGGTTATATATCACTGAACCCTGCACTCATTGTTACATACCACTGACCCCTGCACTCTGCATTACATACCACTGATACCTAGCACTCTGCGTTACATACCACTGACCCCTGCACTCTGCGTTACATACCACTGATACCTAGCACTCTGTGTTACATACCACTGAACCCTGCACTCTGGGTTATATATCACTGAACCCTGCACTCTGTGTTACATACCACTGACCCCTGCACTCTGCGTTACATACCACTGATACCTAGCACTCTGTGTTACATACCAAGGACCCCTGCACTCTGGGTTATATATCACTGAACCCTGCACTCTGTGTTACATACCACTGACTCCTGCATTCTGCATTACATACCACTGATACCTAGCACTCTGCGTTACATACCACTGACATCTGCACTCTGCATTATATACCACTGATACCTAGCACTCTGTGTTACTTACTACTGACCCCTGAGCTCTGCCAATGCGTTTCTTTCTTTTTCCTGAACATAGCCCATAATATGTATCATCTCCCCTATAGATCTTTATCCTGCAAAAGGTCTCCAAAAACACCAACACAGACCACGGAGGCCAAAAAAAATCATCCCACCTCCCCACACTCCTCCCTGGATCACCCCCCGTAAGAAGCCGGGACATGGTATGGACAGTCCCCATATCTGATTTATATACAGCAATGTGCAAACCCCGAGATATCGTATATATATATATATACCTGCAGAGGGTCTGATAAGATGTAATGATAAGAACCTTCAACAGACAAAACAAAATCAAAAACTGTAAAAATTACTGAAACATAAGAGTGTTAGATTTGTTTTAATTATGTGCACCCCACTACATAGAATATTAGAGGATAGATAGATAGATGACATATAATATAGTACACAGATCATATTAGATATGAATAAATAGAAAAGAACAAAAGAAACAGAGAAAGAAAGAAAATAGGATAGATAGATGCTGTAGTATATACAGTATCTCACAAAAGTAAGTACACCCCTCACATTTTTGTAAATCTTTTCATGTGACAACACTGAAGAAATGACACTTGTCTACAATGTAAAGTAGTGAGTGTACAGCTTGTATAACAGTGTAAATCTGCTGTCCCCTCAAAATAACTCAACACACAGCCATTAATGTCTAAACCGCTGGCAACAAAAGTCAGTACACCCCTAAGTGAAAATGTCCAAATTGGGCCCAATTAGCCATTTTCCCTCCCCCGGTGTCATGTGACTCGTTAGTGTTACAAGGTCTCAGGTGTGAATGGGGAGCAGGTGTGTTAAATTTGGTGTTATCGCTCTCACTCTCTTATACTGGTCACTGGAAGTTCAACATGGCACCTCATGGCAAAAAACTCTCTGAGGATCTAAAAAAAAAGAATTGCTGCTCTACATAAAGATGGCCTAGGCTATAAGAAGATTGCCAAGACCCTGAAACTGAGCTGCAGCACGGTGGCCAAGACCATACAGCGGTATAACAGGACAGGTTCCCCTCAGAACAGGCCTTGCCATGGTCCACCAAAGAAGTTGAGGTCACGTGCTCAGCGTCATATCCAGAGGTTGTCTTTGGGAAATAGACGTATGAGTGCTGCCAGCATTGCTGCAGAGGTTGTAGGGGTGGGGGGTCAGCCTGTCAGTGCTCAGACCATACGCCGCACACTGCATCAAATTGGTCTGCATGGCTGTCATCCCAGAAGGAAGCCTCTTCTAAAGATGATGTACAAGAAAGACCACAAACAGTTTACTGAAGACAAGCAGACTAAGGACATGGATTACTGGAACCATGTCCTGTGGTCTGATGAGACCAAGATAAACTTATTTGGTTCAGATGGTGACAAGCGTGTGTGGGGGCAACCAGGTGAGGAGGACAAAGACAAGTGTGTCTTGTCTACAGTCAAGCATGGTGGTGGGGGTGTCATGGTCTGGGGCTGCCTGAGTGCTGCCGGCACGGGGGGGCTACAGATCATTGAGGGAACCATGAATGCCAACATGTACTGTGACATACTGAAGCAGAGCATGATCCCCTCCCTTCAGAGACTGGACCGCAGGGCAGTATTCCAACATGATAACCACCCCAAACACACCTCCAAGACCACCACTGCCTTGCTAAAGAAGCTGAGGGTAAAGGTGATGGACTGGCCAAGCATGTCTCCAGACCTAAACCCTATTGATCATCTGTGGGACATCCTCAAACGGAAGGTGGAGGAGCGCAAGGTCTCTAACATCCACCAGCTCTGTGATGTCATCATGGGGGAGGGGAAGAGGACTCCAGTGACAACCTGTGAAGCTCTGGTGACCTCCATGCCCAAGAAGGTTAAGGCAGTGCTGGAAAATAATGGTGGCCACACAAAATATTGACACTTTGGGCCCAATTTGGACATTTTCACTTAGGGGTGTGCTCACTTTTGTTGCCAGCGGTTTAGACATTAATGGCTGTGTGTTGAGTTATTTTGAGGGGACAGCAAATTTACACTGTTATACAAGCTGTACACTCACTACTTTACATTGTAGACAAGTGTCATTTCTTCAGTGTTGTCACATGAAAAGATAGAAGAAAAGATTTACACAAATGTGAGTGAGGGGTGTACTTACTTTTCTGAGATACTGTATATATATATAAGGAAGGAAGGAAGGAAGGAAGGAAGGAAGGAAGGAAGGAAGGAAGGAAGGAAGGAAGGAAGGAAGGAAGGAAAGTAGGATAAATATAGATCGATAGACATAGTGACTTACCCATTGCAGAACTTTCATGAAGCCCAGAGGTTCCTTCACTATACGGAATTGCCCCCCTGCCACCAGCTGCAGGACAGAAGAGAGAGATCAGCGCATGCAGACAGTATAATGTGGACAGCTCTGTCCATGGTGCTAAACCCCACCTATAGGGATGTATGTGGCCCTTATGACCCATGATTGTCAGTGTATGGAGGCGATAAGAGCCCCTGTCCATGGTGCTGATCCTCTACCTGTATAGATGTGTGTGGCCCTTATGATCCATGATTGTCAGTGTATGGAGGCAATTAGGGCCCCTGTCCATGGTGCTAAACCCCACCTATAGGGATGTATGTGGCCCTTATGACCCATGATTGTCAGTGTATGGAGGCGATAAGAGCCCCTGTCCATGGTGCTGATCCTCTACCTGTAGAGATGTTTGTGGCCCTTATAACCCATGATCATCAGTGTATGGAGGAGATAAGGGCCCCTGTCCATGGTGCTGATCCTCTACCTGTATAGATGTGTGTGGCCCTTATGACTCATGATTGTCAGTGTATGAAGTAGCTAGGGGCCCCTCCAGGTTGTGATGTCATCCAGCTCACATGACAGATCAGCAGACGTTGCCATCATCTGGCTGATCTTTTCCTGAGAATACCAATGAAATGTGCCATGACAGACGCTGCATGGAGTTTGCTCAGCCTCGCCCCTCCTCCCCCCACCTGTCCATGGTACTGATCCTCTACCTGTATAGATGTATGTGGCACTTATGACCCATGATTGTCAATGTATAGAGGAGTTAAGGGCCCCTGTCCATGGTGCTGAACCTCTACTTGTATAGATGTGTGTGGGCCCTTATGGAGGAGATACAGGCCCCTCTCCATGGTGCTGAACACCACCTATAGGGATGTATGTGGCCCTTATGACCCATGATTGTCAGTGTATGGAGGCGATAAGAGCCCCTGTCCATGGTGCTGATCCTCTACCTGTAGAGATGTGTGCGGACATTATGATCCATGATTGTCAATGTATGGAGGAGATGAGGGCCCCTGTCCGTGGTGCTGATCCTCTACCTTTAGGGATGTATGTGGCCCTTATGACCCATGATTGTCAGTGCATGGAGGTGCTAAGGGTCCCTATCCATTATACTGATCCTCTACCTGTATAGATGTATGTGGCCATTATGACCCATGATTGTCAGTGTATGGAGGAGATAAGGGCCCCTGTCCATGGTGCTGAACCTCTACCTGTATAGATGTGTGCGGCCCTTATGACCTATGATTGTCAGTGATGGAGGAGATAAGGGCCCCTCCAGGTTGTGATGTCATCCAGCTCACATGACAGATCAGCAGACGTTGCCATCATCTGGCTGATCTTTTCCTGAGAATACCAATGAAATGTGCCATGACAGACGCTGCATGGAGTTTGCTCAGCCTCGCCCCTCCTCCCCCCACCTGTCCATGGTACTGATCCTCTACCTGTATAGATGTATGTGGCACTTATGACCCATGATTGTCAATGTATAGAGGAGTTAAGGGCCCCTGTCCATGGTGCTGAACCTCTACCTGTATAGATGTGTCTGGGCCCTTATGGAGGAGATAAGGGACCCTGTCCATGATGCTGAACCTTCACCTTTATGGATGTATGTGGCCCTTATGACCCATGATTGTCAGTGTATGGAGGTGCTAAAGACCCCTGTCTATGGTGCTGATCCTCTACCTGTATAGATTTATGTGGCCCTTATGATCCATGATTGTCAATGTATAAAGCAGTTAAGGGCCCTTGTCCATGGTGTTGAACCTCTACCTGTATAGATGTATGTGGCCCTTATGACCCATGATTGTCAGTGTTTGGAAGAGATAAAGGCCCTTGTCCATGTTGCTGAACCTTCACTTTTAGGGATGCATGTGACCCTTATGACTCAATGATTGTCAGTGTATGGGGGTGCTAACAGCCCCTGTCCATGGTGCTGAACCTCGAGCTTTAGGGATGTATGTGGCCCTTATGACCCATGATTGACAGTGTATGGAGGAGTTAAGGGCCCCTGTCCATGGTGCTGAACCTCTACCTGTATAGATGTGTGTGGGCCCTTATGGAGGAGATAAGGGACCCTGTCCATGATGCTGAACCTTCACCTTTATGGATGTATGTGGCCCTTATGACCCATGATTGTCAGTGTATGGAGGTGCTAAGGACCCCTGTCCATGGAACTGATCCTCTACCTGTATAGATGTATGTGGCCCTTATGACCCATGATTGTCAGTGTATGGAGGCGATTAGGGCCCCTGTCCATGGTGCTGAACCTTCACTTTTAGGGATGTATGTGGCCCTTATGACCAATGATTGTCAGTGTATGGAGGTGCCAAGGACCCCTGTCTATGGTGCTGATCCTCTACCTGCATAGATCTGTGTGGCCCTTATGACCCATGATTGTCAGTGTATGGAGGAGTTAAGGGCCCCTGTCCATGGTGCTGAACCTCTACCTGTATAGATGTATGTGGCCCTTATGACCCATGATTGTCAGTGTATGGAGGCATTAAAGGCCCCTGTCCATGGTGCTGAACATCTACCTGTATAGATGTATGTGGCCCTTATGACCCATGATTGTCAGTCTATGGAGGAGTTAAGGGCCCCTGTCCATGGTGCTGAACCTTCACCGTTAGGGATGTATGTGACCCTTATGACCCATGATTGACAGTGTATGGAGGAGTTAAGGGCCCCTGTCCATGGTGCTGAACCTCCACCTGTATAGATGTATGTGGCCCTTATGACCCATAATTGTCAGTGCATGGAGGAGATAAAGGCCCTTGTCCATGGTGCTGAACCTTCACCTTTAGGGATGTATGTGCCCCTTATGACCCAATGATTGTCAGTGTATGGAGGTGCTAACAGCCCCTGTCCATGGTGCTGAACCTCTACCTGTATAGATGTATGTGGCCATTATGATCCATGATTGTCAATGTATGGAGGAGATGAGGGCCCCTGTCCATGGTGCTGAACCTCCACCTTTAGGGATGTATGTGGCCCTTATGACCCATGATTGACAGTGTATGGAGGTGCTAAGGGCCCCTGTCCATGGAACTGATCCTCTGCCTGTATAGATGTGTGTGGGCCCTTATGGAAGAGATAAGGGACCCTGTCCATGATGCTGAACCTTCACCTTTATGGATGTATGTGGCCCTTATGACCCATGATTGTCAGTGTATGGAGGTGCTAAGGGCCCCTGTCCATGGTGCTGAACCTCTACCTGTATAGATGTGTGTGGCCCTTATGACCCATGATTGTCAGTGTATGGAGGAGATAAGGGCCCCTGTCCATGGTGCTGATCCTCTACCTGTATAGATGTGTGTGGCCCCTATGACCTATGATTGTCAGTGTATGGAGGAGATAAGGGCCCCTCCAGGATGCGATTGTCATCCAGCTCACATGACAGATCAGCAGACGTTGCCATCATCTGGCTGATCTTTTCCTGAGAATAACAATGAAATGTGCCATGACAGACGCTGCATGGAGTGTGCTCAGCCCCGGCCCCCCCTCCTCCTCCCCCACACCCCCCAATCCCCGTTCCCCTGTTTTGTTCTGCAGCCATCACAATATAATGACTAATGTGATAATGAGACACCCCTCCGAGGATTTCCATGCTGCCAACCAAAAGCAAATTCCTATTTCCTTTCATCTGCACCTGATCGGGTGTTCGCGGAGATCGGGGACTGGCGTCATCACGTGGTTGGATGATATTCACACCATTTGCTGGGTGAAGATCCTCCACTCCTTCAGGAAATCAGCTTTGATGCATCTAAAGCACTTCTCTCAGATATTCCAACCATCCAACCCGATCTCTGGGGGGAGGGGAGGGGGGACCATGAGTCATCGGATCTGGTGAAAATATCATTGTCCTTTCTATATTCCATGGAGTGTCATGGGAGGATGAGGACGGCGGGATGTCCTTGTGTGCAGAAAAGGCCATAATAATACACCGAGACCACCAAGCCGGTGAATGACAAGACCCCCGAGACTTACTGTATAAAGATTTATAACACTATATACTATGAGCCCTTCCCCCACACTCTGCATTCGCCAATGACAATGTAACAAAATGTAACAAATACATAGAAGTCGGTTTCATCGATGACATACGCCAATCTTAACCTAGAATCTATATATACAGTATATACATAGTGTATTCATAAATGACAGACCTATCTATCTCTAAAGGTCTCTGTGTAGTAAATATGATATACCAGCAAGACAAATCAAATAAATATATATTACTATACTCTAAGGCCTTGGGCCCTTCCCCCACACTCTGTATTCATCAATAACAATGTAACAAAATGTAACAAATACATAGTACTAAGAATTTAGTAGCCTGAGATCTACATGTCTCGATATGTTTCTACATTATGTATCTCTCTGTTTATATATTATGCTTCTCTATGTTTACATATTAGGCCTCTCTATGTTTATATAATATGTATTTTTATGTTTCTATATTATTTATCTCTATGTTTTTATATTATGTATCTCTATGTTTCTATAGTATGTATCACTGTGTTACTATAATATGTATTTTTATGTTTCTATATTATTTATCTCTATGTTTTTATATTATGTATCTCTATGTTTCTATAGTATGTATCACTGTGTGACTATAATATGTATTTTTATGTTTCTATATTATTTATCTCTATGTTTCTATATTATGTATCTTTATGTTTTTATATTATGTTTCTATATTTAGTATCTCTATGTTTTTATATTATGTTTCTATATTATTTATCTCTATGTTTTTATATTATGTATCTCTATGTTTCTATAGTATGTATCACTGTGTGACTATAATATGTATTTTTATGTTTCTATATTATTTATCTCTATCTTTCTATATTACGTATCTTTATGTTTTTATATTATGTTTCTATATTATTTATCTCTATGTTTTTATATTATGTATCTCTGTGTTTCTATAATATGTATCACTATGTTACTATAATATGTATTTTTATGTTTCTATATTATGTTTCTATATTAGGTATCTCTATGTTTTTATATTATGTTTCTATATTAGGTATCTCTATGTTTTTATTTTATGTTTCTATATTAGGCATCTCTATGTTTATATAATATGTATTGTTATGTTTCTATATTAGGTATCTCTATGTTTTTATATTAGGTATCTCTATGTTTTTATATTATGTTTTTATATTAGGTATCTCTATGTTTTTATATTATGTTTCTATATTAGGTATCTCTATGTTTTTATATTATGTTTCTATATTAGGTATCTCTATGTTTTTATATTATGTTTCTATATTAGGTATCACTATGTTTCTATAATATGTCTGTATACATAGAAGTGTATTTAATAGATCTTCACCTTGGAGCTTATATACAGTATATGAATTGTATTTAATAAATCAGTAGTAAATATTCAGTAGCCTGCAATCTATATGTATCTACATGTTTCTATACATAGAAGTGTATTTAGTAGAGGACGGCGGACATCCTCAGCCTGGAATATAGGTGAAGTGTACTTAGTAAGGGATATTCTTGGCCTGGAACCTTTATCCATCACCTAATATCTATCTAATTATTATTATGAAGAATATTCATAGTATTATTATGTGTCTGTGTAGGTTCCCCCCATCATCAGTCTCTCTATGGGACACACAATACCCCATCTAGACAAATCACAGATATTATATTACTATACTATAGACCCGGAGCCCTTCCCCCACACTCTGTATTCATCATCAATGACAATGTAACAAAATGTAACAAATACATAGAAGTGGATTTAGTAAATCTTAGCTTGGAAGATGTATATATAGATATATATATGTGTGTGTGTGTGTGTATATATATTTATTAACAGATGAATACAATGTAGATGTACAAATAATAAATACATATATAGGTGAGGTCTGCTATAGACGTTCATATATCTGTATCCCCCCCGATGGTATATATTGGGTGTTCTGATCTCTCCTCTAATATATAGTATATAATAATTGAATACAATGTATCTTAGAAGTAGCCCCTTCTCTCTGTATATAGATGGAGGTGAGGTCTGGTATATAGATGTATATATTGGGTGCTCTGTGTGTTCTGATCTCTCCACCAATATATAATAAATAAATACAACGTATCTATGATCCTCTCTCTCTCTATCTATATATATATATACAGTATATAGATAGAGGTGAGGTGTGGTATATAGATGTGTATATATACATATATACCCCCCCCTCCTCTCCTCCCTTCTCTCCTCCATCTGTTTCTCTTTCTCCATCACCTTCGCCCCCCATCCCTCTGCCCCCCTCTTACCCTTCTCCCCCCCCTCTCAGTGTCCCCCCCTGGGTGTGCCCCCCCTGTCCCCCCTCTCTCCCCCCAACCCCCCTCCCCCCCCCGGGTCTCACCTGGTTGATCACCTCCATGTCTGCAGGATGCTGGTGAATCGCGGCAGCGCGGAGGGCGGAGCGGCTTTATGTGGAAGAGCCGAGCAGGAGGGGGGAGGAGAGTGTCTAGAAGAGCTGTCAGAGGAGCGGCCAATCGGGAGCCGGGACAGGAGGGTGCTGTGTGACGTCAGTGGGCTCCATCTTAACTGAGGGCAGAGCTGCCATAAATAGAGCTGGGGGAGGCTGGTGGTTGGGGAGCAGAGATGACTTCTTCCAGCCTGACTGCTACCCAGTGTGCAGCCAGGTGCATGGGCCTCTTCTACCCAGACCCCCCCCACTGCAGCCAGGTGCATGGGCCTCTTCTACCCGTACCCCCCCCCCCCCACTGCAGCCAGGTGCATGGATCTCTTCTACGCAGACCCCCCCCCACTGCAGCCAGGTGCATGGACCTCTTCTACCCAGACCCCCCTCCCCCACTGCAGCCAGGTGCATGGACCTCTTCTACCCAGAGCCCCCCCCCCCCACTGCAACCAGGTGCATGGACCTCTTCTACCCAGACCCCCCCACTGCAGCCAGGTGCATGGATCTCTTCTACCCAGACCCCCCCCCCCCACTGCAGCCAGGTGCATGGGCCTCTTCTACCCAGACCCCCTCCCCCACTGCAGCCAGGTGCATGGGCCTCTTCTACCCAGACCCCCCCCCCACTGCAGCCAGGTGCATGGGCCTCTTCTACGCAGACCCCCCTCCCCCACTGCAACCAGGTGCATGGATCTCTTCTACCCAGACCCCCCCCCCCACTGCAGCCAGGTGCATGGACCTCTTCTACCCAGACCTCCCCCCCCCCACTGCAGCCAGGTGCATGGACCTCTTCTACCCAGACCCCCCTCCCCCACTGCAGCCAGGTGCATGGACCTCTTCTACCCCCCCTACTGCAGCCAGGTGCATGGATCTCTTCTACCCAGACCCCCCCCCCCCCACTGCAGCCAGGTGCATGGATCTCTTCTACCCAGACCCCCCCCCCACTGCAGCCAGGTGCATGGACCTCTTCTACCCAGACCCCCCCCCCCCCCACTGCAGCCAGGTGCATGGATCTCTTCTACCCAGACCTCCCCACTGCAGCCAGGTGCATGGACCTCTTCTACCCAGACGCCCCTCCCCCACTGCAGCCAGGTGCATGGACCTCTTCTACCCAGACCCCCCCCCACTGCAGCCAGGTGCATGGACCTCTTCTACCCAGACCCCCCCCACTGCAGCCAGGTGCATGGACTTCTTCTACCCAGACCCCCCCCCCCCCACTGCAGCCAGGTGCATGGACCTCTTCTACCCAGACCCCCCTCCCCCACTGCAGCCAGGTGCATGGATCTCTTCTACCCAGACCCCCCCCCCACTGCAGCCAGGTGCATGGACCTCTTCTACCCAGACACCCCTCACTGCAGCCAGGTGCATGGACCTCTTCTACCCAGACCCCCCCCCCACTGCAGCCAGGTGCATGGACCTCTTCTACCCAGACCCCCCCCCACTGCAGCCAGGTGCATGGACCTCTTCTACCCAGACCCCCCCCCCCCACTGCAGCCAGGTGCATGGACCTCCTCTACCCAGACCCCCCCCCACTGCAGCCAGGTGCATGGATCTCTTCTACCCACCCCCCCTGCAGCCAGGTGCATGGATCTCCTCTACCCAGACCCCCCCACTGCAGCCAGGTGCATGGATCTCTTCTACCCAGACCCCCCCTGCAGCCAGGTGCATGGATCTCTTCTACCCAGACCCCCCCCTGCAGCCAGGTGCATGGACCTCTTCTACCCACCCCCCTGCAGCCAGGTGCATGGATCTCCTCTACCCAGACCCCCCCACTGCAGCCAGGTGCATGGATCTCTTCTACCCAGACCCCCCCTGCAGCCAGGTGCATGGACCTCTTCTACCCAGACCCCCCCCTGCAGCCAGGTGCATGGACCTCTTCTACCCACCCCCCTGCAGCCAGGTGCATGGATCTCCTCTACCCAGACCCCCCCCCCTGCAGCCAGGTGCATGGACCTCTTCTACCCACCCCCCCTGCAGCCAGGTGCATGGACCTCTTCTACCCACCCCCCCTGCCGCCAGGTGCATGGATCTCTTCTACCCACCCCCCCTGCAGCCAGGTGCATGGATCTCCTCT
Organism: Lithobates clamitans; assembly: GCA_037952925.1. Taxonomy (NCBI): domain Eukaryota; kingdom Metazoa; phylum Chordata; class Amphibia; order Anura; family Ranidae; genus Lithobates; species Lithobates clamitans. The sequence continues at coordinate 46,646 of JBBGZY010001951.1, read as the reverse complement.
ACCCAGACCCCCCCCCACTGCAGCCAGGTGCATGGACCTCTTCTACCCAGACCCCCCCTGCAGCCAGGTGCATGGACCTCTTCTACCCAGACCCCCCTCCCCCACTGCAGCCAGGTGCATGGACCTCTTCTACCCAGACCCCCCTCCCCCACTGCAGCCAGGTGCATGGATCTCCTCTACCCAGACCCCCCCACTGCAGCCAGGTGCATGGATCTCTTATACCCAGACCCCCCCCACTGCAGCCAGGTGCATGGACCTCTTCTACCCAGACCCCCTCCCCCACTGCAGCCAAGTGCATGGACCTCTTCTACCCAGACCCCCCCCCCCTGCAGCCAGGTGCATGGATCTCTTCTACCCAGACCCCCCCCCCCTGCAGCCAGGTGCATGGATCTCCTCTACCCAGACCCCCCCACTGCAGCCAGGTGCATGGATCTCCTCTACCCAGACCCCCCCACTGCAGCCAGGTGCATGGACCTCTTCCAACCAGGCCACCTCCCAGTGTATCCTAAACTTTTGTGTGACTTGTCATGCGGTTTTGGACACATGAAGTCACATGACAAGTCTCCGCCCTCGCAGTTCAACAAACGCCGTTCACATCTCTGCGGCTTCAAGTCGTAGCGACTTTGTGAAGGTTCTGCGACTTTCCTGCGACACGGGAGCCACAAACCGCAATATAAACTCCCAACAGTCACATGAAAGTCGCATCTCAATGTTATCAATCACCCCTCCCCCCCCTTCACACCGTCACCCCTCCCCCCTCACCGATGTGACGTGTCATGTGATATCCGGACCTTCAGGAGACGCCCCTAGAAACTCCATCGCTGGATTCATAGACAGGAAGTATATATATATATATAGATAGGAAGTATACAGTGCCTGGAAAAAGTATTCATACCCCTTGAAATTCCCACATTTTCTCATGTTACAACAAAAAACCATAAATGTATTTTATTGGGATTTTATGTGATAGACCAACACAAAGTGTCACATAATTGTGAAGTGGAAGGAAAATGATACAAATAAATATGTGAAAAGTGTGGGGGGAGGGGGGGCATTTGTATTCAGCCCCCTTTACTCCGATACCCCTAACTAAAATCTAGTGGAACCAATTGCCTTCAGAAGTCACCTAATAAGTAAATAGAGTCCACCTGTGTGTCATTTAATCTCAGTATAAATACAGCTGTTCTGTGAAGCGCTCAGAGGTTTGTTAGAGAACCTTAGTGAACAAACAGCATCATGAAGGCCAAGGAACACACCAGACAGGTCAGGGATAAAGTTGTGGAGAAGTATAAAGCAGTGTTAGGTTATACAAAGATATCCCAAGCTTTGAACATCTCACGGAGCTCTGTTCAATCCATCATCGGAAAATGGAAAGAGTATGGCACAACTGCAAACCTACCAAGACATGGCCGTCCACCTAAACTGACCGGCCGGGCAAGGAGAGCATTCATCAGAGAAGAGCCAAGAGGTCCATGGTAACTCTGGAGGAGCTGCAGAGATCCACAGCTCAGGGGGGAGAATCTGTCCACAGGACAACTATTAGTCGTGTTCTCCACAAATCTGCCCTTTATGGAAGAGTGACAAGAAGAAAGACATTGGTGAAAGAAAGTCATAAGAAGTCCTGTTTGTAGTTTGTGAGAAGCCATGTGGAGGACACAGCAAACATGTGGAAGAAGGTGATCTGGTCAGAGGAGACCAAAATTCAACTTTATGGCCTAAAAGCAAAACGCTATGTGTGGGGAAAACTAACACTGCACATCACCCTGAACACACCATCCCCACCGTGAAACATGGTGGTGGCAGCATCATGTGGTGGGGATGGTTTTCTTCAGCAGGGACAGGGAAGCTGGTCAGAGTTGATGGGAAGATGGATGGAGACAAATACAGAACAATCTTAGAAGAAAACCTGTTAGAGTCTGCAAAAGACTTGAGACTGGGGGGAGGTTCACCTTCCAGCAGGACAACGACCCGAAACATCCAGCCAGAGCTACAATGGAATGGTTTAGATCAAAGCATATTCATGTGTTAGAATGGCCCAGTCACAGTCCAGACCTAAATCACATTGAGAATCTGAGGCAAGACCTGAAAATTGCTGACCACAGACGCTCTCCATCCAATCTGACAGAGCTTGAGATATTTTACAAAGAAGAATGGGCAGAAATGTCCCTCTCTAGATGTGCAAAGCTGGTAGAGACACCCCCAAAAAGACTTGTAGAGAAAGGGGGTTCTACAAAGTATTGACTCCGGGGGGCGCCATACAAATGCCCCTCCAACACTTTTCACATATTTATTTGTATCATTTTATCATTTTCCTTCCACTTCACAATTATGAGACACTTTGTGTTGGTCCATCACATAAAATCCCAATAAAATACATTTACGTCTTTGGATGTAACATCGCAAAATGTGGAAAATTTCAAGGGGTATGAATACTTTTTCAAGGCACTGTATATATATTTATAGATAGGAAATATATATATATATAGGCAGATAAGAGGTATATATTTATAAACAGGAAATATATATTTATAGACAGGAAGTGGTTGCAATAAGACTGCAGGTGTCACCAGCACTGAACTGGGACAAAAACAGAGTGTATATATATATATTTATATTTATAAACAGGAAGTGTAGATATATATAGATAGATAGATAGATAGATAGATAGATAGATAGATAGATAGATAGATAGATAGATAGATAGATAGATAGATAGATAGATAGATACAGGAAGTATATATTTATAAACAGGAAGTATAAATAATTTTTTATAGATAGGAGGTATATATATGTATATATTTATAAACAGGAAGTGTAGATATGTGTATGTATATATATATATATAGCTATCTATATATCTATTTAGATATATCTATCTAGATATATCTATATATATATATATATATATAGAGAGAGAGAGAGAGAGAGAGAGAGAGAGAGAGAGATTTATATATATATATATATAACAGGAAGTATACTTTTTTATAGATAGGAGGGATAGATAGATAGATAGATAGATAGATAGATAGATAGATAGATAGATAGAGATATATACATATCTATATAAACAGGAAGTATAAATAACTTTTTTTGATAGACACGAGGTATATATTTATAAACAGGAAGTATATATTTATGGACAGGAAGTGGCTTCAAACAGACTGCAGGGGTCACCAGCACTGAACTGGGACAAACAGAAAGGAAATAAAAAAATGAAAGTATGGATTTTATTTAAAATCTATATATAGAATTTCTTGTATCTGTGTTGTCACATGAGCCTGCCCTGCAGGGGACGTTCTCCTCAGGACTCATTGCGGGAGGTGACTGGGGGAGGAGGAGGACATGGGACAGGCTGGCATTCTTTGTTGTGAGGCTCGGGGCTCTTGCCCTCAGTTAAGATGGCGCCTGCTGCGCGCAGCAGCTGTTGCCATGGTAACCCGGTAATCTCGGCGCTTTAATGAAGGCAGGGAGAGTTCTATTATCTGCCCAGCTATGTGTGGGCGGTGGAGGGGGGTGGGAGGACGGAGACGGAAAGTCCGGCCGGTGGAACATTTCATTGTCATTTCATTGCTGCATCGATATTACACAGAGCCCTGTCATAAGATGGGCTCCTGTCATAAAATGGCTGCCCGTGACGTCACCGGAAGTGCGCCTTGCCATCTTGGTTGGGTGGGGGCAGGGATGATCACCACAACAATAAAAAAATAATAAAGTAAAAATAATAATAATAATAAAAATAAATAAATAAAAAATTATATTTATATATATATTACCAATGAAAAATGTCAAATATATAAAGGGCTCGTTTACACTAGTGGTTTGGGTGGGGGGTGGTAAAACCAATGGTGGCACTATGTTTTTACAGCCCCTCCTTCTTTTGCTGGAAAGGCGGGGGGGTGTACACATTCCGCAGCAGGAATTATACCCCCGTGTCCGGGCGGCACCCATTCACGTGAATAGGGCTGTGCAGAAACCACCTGACCCATTGCGTGCGGTTCAGTAATCCGGTATCTACGGTGTTAAACCAGGCGGTGAGGAAGCAATAGAACGCCTCGTGACCAACTGCCAAAATGTTACCGCGAAGAGCGACCCAAACATGGATAGCTTATCGGAGAGTAACACAAGTGTAAACAAGGCCTTCATATCAAAATCTGTCGTTGCGTCTAATCGGAGATTTTTTGGTGCATTTTTGCACTTAGGCGTAAAATTGTGTAGATAAATCCACGTTTTTAGGCCCCTCTCCACAGAATTGCCCCCTATGTGGCCGTACACTACAAAGGTGGGGGGGGGGGGGTCTTCTCCCAGGCACAAATAATGCATCCCTGTAATCGTTAATATATTATTATTATTATAATATAGGATTTATATAGCGCCAACAGTTTGCGCAGCGCTTTACAATATATCAGTAAATGTATTTTTTTTTTGTAAGTAAAAAGCAGTGTAAGGACCTGCGTCTGACCTGATATCAGCCTCTTGTAATACCTGTACAGCAGATCTCAGGCTGGAAGAGGGAAAAGCAGCATGAGGGGTCAGTCAGCTGTGCTGCAGTGTTCATATACTAACAAGCAGCATGCTGATAGGAGGGGAGAGCGGAGTGACAGGGAGATGAGCTCATTGGTGTGCAGCTTCTCCTTTGGACTCGGTTCACACTATAGCTCATGCTCTCAAAAGCAATGCACTTTACGGCACATACTGTATACAGTGCGTTGCAACAAACCTGCGCTATAGTGCAGTACATTGTGTAGCTGTGAATTCTCTCTGCCTTTAGGGAGAGAGATTGGAGAGAGGGAAGCATCACTGTTATATGGAAGTAAGGATCACTATGGTATATGGAAGAAAGGAAGGAGGTATCACTATGGTACATGGAAAAAGGGAAGGAACACTATGGCACCTGGAAGGCAGGAAGGATCACTATGACACATAGTAGGCAGAAAGGATTATTATGGCACATGGAAGGCAGGAAGGATTACTCTGGCACATGGAAGGCAGGAAGGAAGGATCACTATGACACATGAAAGGCAGGAAGGAAGGATCACTATGGCACATGGAAGGAAGGAAGGAAGGAAGGAAGGAAGGATCACTAAGGCACCTGGAAGGCAGGAAGGATCACTATGGCACATGGAATGCAGGAATGATCACTATGGCACATGGAAAACAGGAAGGAAGGATCACTATGGCACATGGAAGGCAGGAAGGATCACTATGACACATAGTAGGCAGAAAGGATCATTATGGCACATGGAAGGCAGGAAGGATTACTCTGGCACATGGAAGGCAGGAAGGAAGGATCACTATGACACATGAAAGGCAGGAAGGAAGGATCACTATGGCACATGGAAGGAAGGAAGGAAGGAAGGAAGGAAGGAAGGAAGGAAGGAAGGAAGGAAGGATCACTAAGGCACCTGGAAGGCAGGAAGGATCACTATGGCACATGGAATGCAGGAATGATCACTATGGCACATGGAAAACAGGAAGGAAGGATCACTATGGCACCTGGAAGGCAGGAAGGATCACTATGGCACATGGAATGCAGGAATGATCACTATGGCACATGGAAAACAGGAAGGAAGGATCACTATGGCACATGGAAGGCAGAAAGGATCACTATGGCACATGGAAGGCAGGAAGGAAGGCCCACTATGGCACATGGAAGACAGGAAGGATCACTGTGGCACATGGAAGGCAGAAAGGAAGGATCACTAAGGTACATGGAAGGCAGGAAGGATCACTAAGGTACATGGAAGGCAGGATAGAGCACTATGGTACATGGAAGGCAGGAAGGATCACTAAGGTACATGGAAGGCAGGATAGATCACTAAGGTACTAGATCACTAGCCTCCCTCCTCTCCCATTCTGTAGAGAGAGCGGATGACCAGTCGGGCGGTGGAGGTTGGGGGAATGTGCTGGCTGGGCACTGCATGGCACACACCGACAGGTGGAGTGGGACTCTGGGATTTACTTGTGTTCTCCGTGTGCTCCAGTCCGGTCCTCCCTGTGTCCTCCTCAAGTTCCCCCCGTGTCCTTCTCTGGTTCCCCCCGTGTCCTCCTCAAGTTCCCCCCGTGTCCTCCTCCGTGTCCTTCTCTGGTTCCCCCCGTGTCCTCCTCAAGTTCCCCCCGTGTCCTCCTCCGTGTCCTTCTCTGGTTCCCCCCGTGTCCTCCTCAAGTTCCCCCCGTGTCCTCCTCCGTGTCCTTCTCTGGTTCCCCCCGTGTCCTCCTCCATGTTCTCCTCCGGTTCCCCCCGTGTCCTCCTCCCTTTGCTCCTCCGGTCCCCCTCTGTGTTCCTCCACCCTCCCCTGTCCCAGATCTGTCAGGACGGAGAGAGGAGAAAGTATGTATGTCATTTACCGGCTCCTTCATTTTTTGAATGGATAGTCACTGACTCTGTCCATAAAATTAATAATAATAAAAAAATTGTAATAAATATTTTAATGCTAAATTGTAAAAAAAAAAAAAAAATAGACAGCCGCTTCTCCCCCCCCCCGCTGCTTTCCGCTGCTTTATTGAAAGCCACACAGGGAGATCAGTGATTGTAACTCCCCCCACCGATCACCCCTGACTGTCTCCTGTGTCCTCCTCCGGTCCCCCTCCATGTCCTCCTCTGTGTTCTCTGTGTGCTCCAGTCCAGTCCCCCCTGTATCCTCCTCCAGGTCCCCCGTGTCCTCCTCCGATTCCCCCATGTCCTCCTCCGTGCGCTCCTCCCTTTGCTCCTCCGGTCCCCCTACATGTCCTCCTCTGTGTTCTCCGTGTGCTCTAGTCCCCTTCCCCCCCCCCATCCTCCTCCGGTTCCCCCCATGTCCCCCTATGTCCTCCTCCATGTCCTCCTCTGGTTCTCCCATGTCCTTCTCCTTATCATCCTCTGGTTCTCCTGTGTCCTCCTCCGTGTTCTCCACCGGTTCCCCCTGTGTCCTCCTCCCTTTGCTCCTCCGGTCCCCCTACATGTCCTCCTCTGTGTTCTCCGTGTGCTCTAGTCCCCCCCCCGTCCTCCTCCAGTTCCCCCGTGTCCTCCTCCGGTTCCCCCCGTGTCCCCCCATGTCCTCTTCCATGTCCTCCTCTGGTTCTCCCGTGTCCTTCTCCTTATCATCCTCTGGTTCTCCCGTGTCCTCCTCCGTGTTCTCCACCGGTTCCCCTGTGTCCTCCTCCCTTTGCTCCTCTGGTTCCCCAGGTGTCCTCCTCTGCCCTCCCCTGTCCCAGATCTGTCAGGACGGAGAGCGGAGGAAGGAGCCGATATAGTTGTCATTTACCAGCTCCTTCCTTTTCCGAATGGACATTCACTGACTCTGTCCATTCATAACTGAGCATCGTAAATTATGTTTCCTCTGCTTCAGTTTATGAAGAGAGAGGAGCCTCTGTCTCCTGTCCATTCATCTTCAGTGCAGCTGAGGCTGCTAAGAAAGGGACTGGGGAATCTGTGTCCTCAGTCTCTTTTCCTGTCTCAAAGGGAAGATATCAGGGGTCTGGGTAGACCCCTGATATCTCACCAAAGCCCCCCCCCCCCCCCCAAACAGGGCTGATAAAACAAATAATAATTAAAAAAAAATAGTAATAAATATTTCAAAGTTAAATTGTAAAAAAAAAAAAAAAAAACCACCAACACACCATCCCCCCCCCCAAAAAAATAGAAAGCATTGTAAAAAAAAATAAAATTGTAAAAAACAATAATAAAAAAACAAACTACTGACACAGTCTACGCCTCATCGGTGCTGTCTATTAGTTCAGACCCCTGACATCTCACTAAAGCCCCCAACAGTGTTGATTAAAAAATAAATTAAAAAAAGGAAACATTGTAATAAAAAATATTTAAAAGTAAAAAATAAAATAAAAAAAAAACACTGACACCTTCCACTCAATTGCAAAAAATAATTAAAAAAAGAAATTGTAAAAAATAAAAGTGTAAAAAAAATAAAAATAAAAAACTACAGATACAGTGTCACCTATCAGTGCCCATCAGTCCTGCATATTAGTGCCACTGTCACCTGACATTAAAAAAAGTAATTGGTAAATCGTTATCGGCGAGTACTTGGAAAAAAAGCATCGGTACTTGTACTCGGCCCTAAAAAAAAGTGGTATTGGTGCAACCCTAGTAAACAACTTCCCATGCTGAGAGCGCGCTCCCTGCATAGTACCCGGAGGGGATGCATACTTGTGATCGGGAGCTTTACGATCATGTGACCGATGTGACAGCCAATCACAACGGTCACATGACTTAAATGCCCGCCTCCCGGCTTTTAGAACTTTTAACGGGCCTGGAGGTGGTCGGCACCAAGGGGTTTAACTATCATTTTAAGGGGAAGGAAACAAAAAATGGTGCGGGGAAATTTTTTTACAGGAAAGATTACAAAACAGACAACAAGCAACAGGAAAAATAAAAGAGGGGTTAAAAGTGAAAAATACTTAAAGCAGAACAAAGAGGCACAAATACCTCAGTTCCAACGGCCCGATGCCCGTAAGGTTCCTCGCTGCTGGCGACATCTTCTGCCCAGGTTCCTCCAGGTGCCGGTCTTTGGCCTTTGTGACTGGCCAGAGCGGGATGACTGCGTCACACACTGACCGTTTTTGCCGCGGATTTGCCATTTTTTAGGGCTCGTTTACCTTTGCGTTGGTCTGTGAAAAGGGATCAGCCGTGGATCGCTTTTTACAGAGTGGCATAGGCATGGCTGGCAGGTATGCAGCAAATGGTACTGCTACCTCTTGAACCCCTTTTTTTTTTTTTTGGGGGGGGGGTGGAGGGTGACATGTTGTTTATTATGAGGTCCCCCTTCTTCCTACACAGTTTGGGGTACTTCAGACCTAATTATCGTCACATACCGGAGGCATGGCACCTAGTATTTGGCTCGTGATTGTGGTGTGGCCCCATTCACCAAAGAAATGAAGGGGGGGGGGTCCAGTGCCATAGATCTTTTTTTTTTCCTGGTGAGGGGGTGGCATGAGAGGCAACTGCAGAGCTTCCAGAGTGCACCCAGTGCTAGCTGTGATGCTGAGGATGGTCTGGGGGAAGGTTTGGACCCCCCTATCCCCCCCCCTTTATCTACGCCCCTTGGTGGCACTTTGTTCAATAAGAGGTCTACCTTCTCCCCACGCAATTTAGGATTGGTCAGACCTTAAATATTGTCACACGCCAGCGGTTGGGGGAACATTTAGGATCCTATCCTATTTCCCTTCGGCAGAGAAGTGTGTGATTGATGTACGTAGCGTCTCGTAGGGAAGCACCATCTGAGAATGTTCTGTACAACCTTCCGACTCCGGCCCAGCGCGGGACAGAACAGCTGCACCCACACAGACAGCTCATTCATAAATGAGTACTTGGCTCAGCAACATCCTGCTGTGTTCTTATCCTCTGTAGAGGTCATTCAAGCCTCCTTTGAAGGAAATCTATTGGGACTTGAAAACCAAAACCTTGCCCGAGAAAACTGCAAGCGCTGAAGTCATGACAATGCTTCGGCTCGCTGAAGTCTAGATGTGAAGGTTTTTTTTTTTTTTTCACCGCTAGGGAAAACCTAAATAATTTTCCTCAAAGGGAAACAATACCAACAGCTAAATACACAGATGAAATACACTATGTTGTCAAAAGTATTGGGACGCCTGCCTTTACATTAACTTTAATGGCATCCCAGTCTTAGTCCGTAGGGTTCAATATTGAGTTGGCTCTGCCCTTTGCAGCTTCTGGGAAGGCTGTCCACAGAAGGTTCTCCACCTCCTCCAATCAGAGAATGCATTACATTCACAGAGAAAACGCAAAGCATTCTCAGAATGGCGCCGTGCCCAGAGGCCAACCTCCTGTACATAGTAAGCAGCAGGGAAGCTGCTTGGCATGGGACCTGGAAATTAACGGAAATTCCTGTAGTAGTGGTGTAGTAGCAGTGTAAGTAGCGGTGTCTACTACATCAATTTCCAGAGTCTAGAGGGATCCCACAGGTATGGTGTATGCATAGACCAATGTAACTATGTAAAATATTTGTACCTGGAATACTTCTTTAACCCTTTCCTGCTGACCACCTCCTGGCCCTTTAAGTGTTCTAAAAGCCTGGAGGCAGGCATCTGGGTCATGTGACCGCTGTGAATGGTCACAATCGCTAGTATGCATCATGAGCTTTGCGGTACCCGCCGGCTACAATGCTGGGAGCGTGCTCTCAGCACGGTAAGTGGTTTGCACAGGGCGGCATATATAGGTGCGGCCAGCATCAAGGGCTAAATGTGGAATTCCAGCTTACAGCTAACTAGCCTTAAAACGTCCCCCCCAGCCTGCTCTAGTCTGGTCACGTGGTCAGCCAGAGGCAGCTGCAGGGGAGAGGAGAGAGTGCTCCAACAACCGCTGGTAAAGCCTGGAGCGGTGACATCACCCATAGGCTTCAATGGCCCATTCATTGTCGGCGCTCCCTCCTCTCCCCTGCAGCTGCCGGATCATGTGACTGGACCAGATTGGCCTAAAAATAGGTAGGTCTTTCTTACACAGGGTAGTCATTGGGTTGTCACCAACAAGATTACTAGCCTTCAACAGCATACTCTGTCCGTTTTGTTGGTCTACTGGGTTTTTCTTGACAATCCCATGACCACCACTGCCACCTCACATGGCTGCTGTCTGAGAAATGGGGTGAAGAAGGAGAGATCTTCTTATGTCACTGCTACATGGCACAATTGTCACAAGCAAGACTTGAGTCCATATAACCACCGATATAGAGACAGACCTTAAAGCCCAATTCATTTTTTTAAAATAGGTAGCCAGGCATTTCCAAAAATATCCCTCTCTGATAAACTCACCTTCTCCCCGGTGCTGTACCATGAGGGTTCACCACTACCGGCCTTAGTGCTGGTCCTCCTTCAAGGTGGTTGATGGTGAGCTTCCTGTGGGTCTTGAGCGTCATGGACATGCCCCCGGGGGGCGCATCATCATGTAACACTCGGTTCACAGTACAATAATGCACGCCTCAGTTCTAGAAGGTCTTCAGTAGTTATCCTGCCTCATGACTGCGGATTCCTGTTACTGACCGGCTTGTTCTTTGACCCATCTTTGACTTCAGTAGGGAGTAGATGGTCTGCTGTTCGAGAAATGGCAGGAGATGGGGCTAAGTACTGGGAGGACTGGGTCTTCTTCACATAGATGTCTAAGATAAAGCACTGAGAGGACTGGGTCTTCTTCACGTAGAGGCCTAAGACAAAGTACTGGGAGGATTGGGTCTTCTTCACATGGAGGCCTGAGACAAAGTACTGGGAGGACTCGGTCTTTTTCACGTAGAGTTTTAAGACAAAGTACTGAGAGGACTGGGTGTTCTTCACATAGAGGCCTAAGACAAAGCACTAGGGGGACTGGGTCTTCTTCACATAGAGGTCTAAGGCAAAGCACTGGGAGGACTGGGTCTTCTTCACGTAGAGGCCTAGGGCAAAGTACTGGGAGTACTTGGTCTTTTTCACGTGGAGGTTTAAAACAAAGTACTGAGAGGACTGGGTCTTCTTCACGTAGAGGCCTAAGACAAAGCACTGGGAGGACTGGGTCTTCTTCACCTAGAGGCCTGAGACATAGTACTGGGAGGACTGGGTCTTCTTCACGTAGAGGCCTAAGACAAAGTACTGGGAGGACTGGGTCTTCTTCACGTAGAGGTCTAAGACAAAGTACTGGGAGGACTTGTTTTTTTTCACATAGAGGTTTAAGACAAAGTACTGGTAGGACTGGGTCTTCTTCACGTAGAGGCCTACGACAAAGTACTGGGAGGACTGGATCTTCAGCACGTAGAGGCCTAAGACAAAGTACTGGGAGGACTGGGTCTTCTTCACGTAGAGGCCTAAGACAAAAAGACCTTCAAAACTATACCCCTTGAGGTGAGCTAGTTCATCATACCAAAAGAGCAGTCATTCCTTCAGAGTTTTCTAAGGGTTCCTTAAGCTTTGTTTAATTGAACCATTTAATAATGCCTGTATAGTTGCAGAACCAACGCCACTTGGTAGAGCCAGCTACAGGACACCAAAAATCTTTTTTGTGATCTTTAAGATTAGCATTCTGACCACCATTGTAGGAGAGGCATTCTTCCTACTGGCCACCAATTAATTGGTTTTAGCAGGTATTCCCAGAGACCTGAAGTTTATTTCAAGGGTTCCTCTGGGGTAAAAAGGTTGGGGAAGGCCGATCTAGAGCTCATTAATTGCAGAACCAACGCCATTTGGCAGAGCCAGCTACAGGACACTAACAATCTTTTTTGCGGTCTTCACGAGTAGCATTTTCACCACCACTGAAGGTGGGGCATTCTTTGTACTGGCCACCAATCAATTGGTTTTAGGAGGTGTTCCGGAAGACTTGAAGTTTATTTCAAGGGAGTTCCTCTGGGGTAAAAAGGTTGGGAAAGGCTGATCTTTTTTGTGGTCTTCAAGATTAGTTTTCTGACCACCACTGTAGGAGAGGCATTCTTCCTACTGGCCACCAGTGAACTGGTTTTAGATGTTCATGGAGACCTTAAGTTTATTTCAAGGGTTCCTCTGGGGTAAAAAGGTTGGGAAAGGCTGATCTAGAGCTCATTATTTGCAGAACCAACACCACTTGGCAGAGCCAGCTACAGGGCTCCAACAATCTTTTTTTACATTTTTCAAGAGTGCCATGCAGACCACCACTATAGGAGGGGTATTCTTCTTATAGGCCAGTGGCCACCATTGAATTGGTTTTAGAAGGTGTTCCTAGAGAAATTTATTTCAAGGGTTCCTCTGGGGTAAGAAGGTTGGGAAAGTCTGATCTCGAGCTCATTAGTTGCAGAACAATAGCCACTTGGTAGAGCCAGCTACAGGACACCAACAATCTGAGGTCTTCAGGAATGGCACTCTGATCACCACTGTACGAGAGGCATTATTCCTTCTGGTCACCAATGAATTGGTTTTAGCAGGTGTTACTGGAGACCTGAAGTTTATTTCAAGGGTTTCTCTAGGGTAAAAAAATTGGGAAAAGCCGATATACAGCTCATTAATTGCAGAATCAACACCACTTCACAGAGCCAGCTACAGGGCACCAACAGTGTGCTCCCAAGAGTGGCATTCTGACCACCACTGTAGGAGGGGCATTCTTTCTTCTGGCCACCAAAGAATTGGTTTTAGCAGGTGTTCCTAGAGAAAAAATTTTAAGGTTTTCTCTGGAGTAAAAAGGTTGGGAACGGCTGATCTAGAGCTTATTTAAATTCTCAAATTTACCCACAACCAATTTCAATATACATATCACCCAAGAAGCAAAGTGATAAAGAAAAGCAGTTCCATCTGTATGTAGATATAAAGAAGAGACAGACAATACCAGATACTTTTTTTTTTTAATAAATGAAAATTCCTATTTACAGTTTTAAAAAATTAGAAAATAATAGATAAACATCATAAATTATTATTTACCAAAACTGTCTGCGTTATCATTGCAGGAATATTAACTCCTTCTAAGTCAACCTCCTGGTTTTTCACTGCATTGTAGGAAAGCTAAAGTCTGCATAGAAAAAAATGTTGTACTGTATGTTCACAAATAGATGTGTTTAGGTAATATTAGGAAACCAAAAACCCTACCTTGTATTCGACTGTAAAAGAAATAAAGACATCGAACTAGAAAAAAAAAAAAATATGTGGTTGGTTGATAAAATGTTCATTTATGTTCATTTAAGTGGAAGCCTTATAATGTGGATGTTTAGCGGGAGCGCTCTAGAGGCACAAACTTGTCTGATTCGGGAATAATTGACAGCAGCACATATCTCCAGAACCTCTAGTTACTATATATACAGGTCTAGACTGTTGTTAGGGCACATAGGCCAGAGGTTAGGGTGGCAGGACTGCTAGAAACTTTCATAGTATAGCTGATAAACTGAGTTTTCATATATGGCCACAAGTTGGTCACACTTGACCATCACAACCACTATCTGGCTGAAGGTTTGTGGATGTCCCTCCACATTACTGGTTCAGGTGTCTCCAGTAAAGGGTTATATTACTTCGACAACATACAAAGGCATTTTAGACAACTGTGTACCTGCAACCTTTTGGCAATAGTTTTGGGGAAGACTCTTCTCTGTTCCATCACAGCTGTGTACAAAGCCAGCTCCATAAAAAACATGGTTTGACCAATTTGGTGTGGAGGGACTCTAGTGTCCTGCACTGAGACCTGACTTCAACCCTACTTAAAACCTTTGGGATCAGGTCTTCTCATCCAACATCAGGGCCTGATCTCAACCCTACTGAACATCTTTGGGATTAGGTCTTGCTATTAGGGTAGAAGACTTGTCATTGCATACAGGCATCCAGCATTGTCTTTAGTATATCTACTTGTGGACCATTACAGGTGGTTCCTTGCTATTAAGGTAGAAGGCTTGTCATTGTACACAAGCATCCAGCATTGTCTTCAGTATACCTCCTCATGGACCACTACTGGTGGTTCCTTGATATTAGGGTAGAACACTTGTCATTGTATACAAGCATCCAGCATTGTCTTCAGTATATCTACTTGTGGACCATTACTGGTGGTTCCTTGCTATTAAGGTAGAAGGCCTGTCATTGTACACAAGCATCCATCATTGTCTTCAATATATCTACTTGTGGACCATTACTGGTGGTTCCTTGCTATTATGGTAGAAGGCTTGTCATTGTACACAAGCATCCAGCATTGTCTTCAGTATACCTCCTCGTGGACCTCTACTGGTGGTTCCTTGATATTAAGGTGGAAGACTTGTCATTGTATACAAGCATCCAGCATTGTCTTCAGTATATCTACTTGTGGACCATTACTGGTGGTTCCTTGCTATTAAGGTAGAAGGCTTGTCATTGTACACAAGCATCCATCATCGTCTTCAATATATCTACTTGTGGGCCATTACTGGTGGTCCCTTGCTATCAGTATACAGCGTTTGTGTATTTCCTTCTTTAGTAAACATACTGGTCTTTCCACTTCTCTGAGCAGATTGTTCATTGATGACCTGCAGGTGTTTCCTCTAACCAGGAGTTTGTGCTCGATCACCATATGTTGCCTTCATACCTTGCAGCAATAGGAACCTGACAGAAGTTCTAACCCTTCTCCACTCTATTCAAAACAAAAAGCTGTACTGTTTTGCCTATGCAGCTGCAGTATGAAGCTTGAAAATTACAAAGCTACAACCTCATGGCCAGTAAACAGAATACAAGTGCATATGAGGGACATTAAGGGACATATAGTTGGCTCCATTGGTGTTTCCCAAATTTTTTCTACAAGCCTGACCAACAATTCATGTTTTGCAGGTAAGCTTACATAAACACTGAAAGGTTATTTGTTTCTTAGCAGTGTTATGAGGTGCATGTGTAGATCCACAAAACATGCACTGTTGGTGGGACATGATGACAGATTTAGAAGTTCTAGATGAAGTAGCAAGGCAAGCTAGTGTACTTTGGCTCCATTGTATGGCTGGAGCTTTTCTAGTTGTCCATATTTGTCTAGCTGCTAAATAACATTAGTGTTGCTTTGGCTAGGCTCCCTCTCAGAAGGAATAGAGTCTCAGAATGAGGACACACAAGCCATCTCATCTCGCAGCTCTTCCTCATCTCTACAGTGCACAGATTCTTCATCGCTGTAAAAAAGCCCTTGTCCCATCATGTCCCTCTCCACCAGGTTGTCCAGTGGTGCTCCCAGCCCAGCTGCCCTTACGGCTCTGGCTTAGAAGGTCGCTGGCCGCGCTCTCCATTTCGTCGATCGTCATATGACAGGCGTCTGCAATCTCCCTTTTAGCAAATGCAACAAACTTGGGGTCTCGTGCATAGAGCCCCAGCCCTTCGGATATCAAGACCTATGAAAAGACAAATTAATAATTCGCAATGAAAACTCGGCTATTTAAGAAGGACATTTTTCTTTTTAAATTCAAGTTCCAACACCACTTTCAGATAAATCTAGTAGGGAAAGTGTGGTGATAGCAAGGTGGGCTTAAACAAACCAAAAATCCCTTCACTAAACCAAGGCCAAGCATGGTAGGACCTTCTAAAAAACGTACCTACGTCCATCTCAAAACCCTAAAAATGTACTTTTTTGTCCTTATAAACCCTACCCTTTGCCATTGGGCAAGAGTTGGCATATGAGGCACCCTAATTGCCACCTCTACTAGGCTTTCTGTACTCCCCCTCTTCTTAGTTAGTCTCTGCCTAGAAACATGGAGCTTGGTGTAGATGGAATTAGAAGCCTTATCTTCCTCTTCCCTTTACCAGTGAGTGCAAGGCATGGTGGACAAGTTTCTAAAAGTATAGCGGGAGGAAAAAGGAGAACAGGCAGCCTGAAGATTTATGGAACTCTGGCCAAATCCCTGGGGAAGTTTGCCCAGAAGGTGGAGGAAGAGCCCATAAATATTCTTAGAAATGGCAACAGAGTGCAGGGTACAACCTAATTGTGTAGTGCTACCCCCCTCCCACAGGAGCCTCTGGTATTTGGACCTATTTCCCTCCACTCACAACATGCAAAACTAGGCATGTGGCATTTTTCCTTTGGCTCAAGAATCAGTCTTGGGGTTTTATTTAGGATTTGTATTGGGAACAGGAATTTGGATAGGGATGGGGAGCATGGGATACCCCAAAGTGTAGAACTTGAGGGCTGCTAGGCTTCTAGCTGCTCTGGATAAAATATGCAGGCTGTATTGCACAACCTAAGACTGCATTGTACTTCCTCTAGACCAGGGGTCTTCAAACTACGGCCCTCCAGCTGTTGCGGAACTACACATCCCATGAGACATTGTAAGACTCTGACATTTACAGACATGACCAGGCATGATGGGAATTGTAGTTCCTGAACAACTGGAGGGATATAGTTTGAAGACTCCTGCTCTAGACCATCTGGCTGTCTTGCACAACTCCTGGCTGCACTGTACTGGCTTGTAGGATAAATCACCCCACCGCCACTTCACCTCTTTATAGCAGGATCAAGTACTCACTCAGTCCCAGAATAGTGAAGCTTCTTTAAACCTGCTCTCCTGGTTCTATACAGACTCTAAACCAGGATTTCTTCGGTAGCCCCGCAGCTAGGCTTAGCTGGGACCTCTCTGTCTTCACAGGACTCCTCAGCATCCTCCCCCTCTCTCTGAGCCCCCAGCACAGAGGTCTCCTCCAGAAGGCTGGACCTTGGAACTCTGCTGCCAGTCCTCAGAATATTTATGGGCTCTCCCTCCACCTTCTGGGCATGCCCCGCCAGGGATTGGCCAGAATTCCATAAATATTTAGGCTGCCTGTCCTGCTCTCCCTCCCACTATACTTCTAGAAATCTGTAGAAGACAGGGAGAAGTAGCAGGACAGCAGCCTGTGAGACACTGAACAGCCCTAAGTAATGGACCCCCGCTCCGCTGTTTACAGGGGAGCGAACCCAATTGGCCTAGCAGCCTAGTCTGAACTAGGAGGGTGCTACTTATTCTATAGCCTTTATACTAAACTTCATAAAGCCGTTTCAGGCTAGCTGGCCACCATTGTGCATTGCATAGAGACAATGGACTTGGAAACCAACAAGAAAGTAGACGGATTATGGTGAGGAGCACATAAAGGAAACCCCATATCCCTCTAATGAGTGCATTATGAAGCACAGTAGCAGTGCCGGGACAAGGTCATCTAAAGTCCAGGGTGAAGGTGCCAAAGTGTGCGTCCCCCCCCCAAGATGTATGAGCATTACTGTATGTGTCTGCAAAAATCCCCCCCACCCCAAAAAAAAATTGGGCACTAATCTGCATGGTTACCCCCTAAGCATGAATTCCCTCTCCTCCCAGTACAAGTCCGCCCCCCCTCCCAGCACAAATATTTGCCCCCTCATCAGCTCAAATGCCCCAACCCCCCAAAAAATCCCCCCTCCTAGCATAAACTCCCCTCAAATTTCCCCTCTGAGTACACATCCCCCCCTCCACTTCATATCCCCCCCCCCAGCACAAACCCCCCCCCCCCCAAAAAAAAAAATTCCCCTTCTAGTACAATTACCTCTCAATTATCCCTACTAGCACAACCATCCCCCCCCACCACCAAAAAAATAGTTTCCCCTCGCCCTCTACTATATCATCTCCTCTAGCATGAACTCCCCAAATTCCCCCTCCAAGCACAAGCCCTCTTCCCCCATCCCCCCCCGAAACACAAATCCCCCTAAATCACCACTCCTAGCACCCCACCCTCCTCCAAATTTCCCCTGCTAGAACAATTCTTACCCCTTTGTCGCCCCCAAAATACCCCCTCCCAACACAAATCCCATCCCCCACAATCTCCTCAAAGTGCCCCCCCCCACATGATATCACAGTGCCCAGGGCAGCCGCCCCTTCTTCCCACTCCTTATCCCAGCTCTGCACAGTAGGTCCTTTCAAAGACAAAAAAGTATCTGCATGTCACAACATTGTACTATCCATACGATGGCGCTCATTGAGGCCTTCAAGCCAAGTTGAGGGTTCTGCTGGTTTTGGAACCTGTATGGCATGCCAATCCAAAAGGATGGGAGGCAGGGGTGGGAAGACATTAAAACTAGAATTTTTATTTTACGGGGGGGGGGGGGGGGTAAGTAAAGTCTGCTTTGGAAAGCCGCGGTCTCTACTCACCGCCTCTACCAGGCTGTCCGCACTCCCCCTCTTCTCGGTCAGTCTCTGCCCGGGCACACAGAGCTGGGTGTAGGTGCAATAAGGAGTCTTGCCCTCCTCCTCCCTATACCAGTGACCGCAAGGGATGGTGGGCAAGCTGCTGTCTTCATCCACCAGGATAAGCGGGGCGTAGAGGAGGCGGCCGCGTTTCGGAGGGTTGGCCCAGGAATTGGAACCGCCGTCGGACTGGTAGCTTGACCTTTGCCAGGAATCCGAACTTCCGTAAACCTGAGGGGCAGAAAATAGGATAACACTGAATAGGCACAGAGCTGTATGAAAATAACGGTGCGGCTACACAATAAAATATGCAGATAAACATGCACACTAGGACGTGGTCACATGACCAGGAGCCTGTCCCGCTGGTTCCTGGTCATAATGTCTATGACAGCTCGGTCACTGTGCTGGGAGCAGCACAGGAACCTCAGCCGCCCATGGATGCATACACTATATTGTCAAAAGTATTGGGACGCCTGCCTTTACACACACATGAACTTTAATGGCATCCCAGTCTTAGTCCGTAGGGTTCAATATTGAGTTGGCCCCTCCCCTTTGCAGCTATAACAGCTTCAACTCTTCTGGGAAGGCCGTCCACAAGGTTTAGGAGGGTGTCTATGGGAATGCTTGACCATTCTTCCAGAAGAGCATTTGTGAGGTCAGGCACTGATGTTGGGTGAGAAGGCCTGGCTCACAGTCTTCGCTCTAATTCATCCCAAAGGTGTTCTGTTGGGTTGAGGTAAGGACTCTGTGCAGGACAGTAAGTTCCTCCATCCCAAACTCACTCATCCATGTCTTTATGGACCTTGCTTTGTGCACTGGTCCAAATCATTTGGTGGAGGGGGGATTATGGTGTGGGGGGTTGTTTTTCAGGGGTTGGGCTTGGCCCCTTAATTCCAGTGACGGGAACTCTTAAGGCGTCAGCATACCAAGACATTTTGGACAATTTCATGCTCCCAACTTTGTAGGAACAGTTTAGGGTCGGCCCCTTCCTGTTCCAACATGACTGCCCACCAGTGCACAAAGCAAGGTCCATAAAGACATGGATGAGCGAGTTTGGGGTGGAGGAACTTGACTGGCCTTCACAGAGTCCTGACCTCAACCCCATAGAACACCTTTGGGATGAATTAGAGGGGAGACTGCGAGTAAGGCCTTCACGTCCAACACCAACCTCTCTGATCATGACAGTTTTACCCTGGTCAAGTCTACCCAGTAGAACACCACCATCGTTCTATCGGGTTGAGGTCAGGACTCTGTGCAGGCCGGTCAAGTTCCTCCTCCCCAATCTCGCTCATCCATGTCTTTATGGACCTTGCTTTGTGCACTGGTGGGCAGTCATGTTGGAACAAGAAGGGGCCATCCCCAAACTGTTCCCACAAAGTTGGGAGAATGAACTTGTCCAAAATGTCTTGGTATGCTGACGGCTTAAGAGTTCCCTTCACTGGAACTAAGGGGCCAAGTCCAACCCCTGAAAAACAACCCCCCACACCATAATCCCCCCTCCACCAAATGAATTGGACCAGTCCACAAAGCAAGGTCCATAAAGACATGGATGAGCGAGTTTGGGGTGGAGAAACTTGACTGGCCTGCACAGAGTCCTGACCTCAACCCGATAGAACACCTTTGGTGATGAAGTAGAGCGGAGACTGCGAGCCAGGGCTTCTCGTCCAACATCAGTGCCTGACCTCACAAATGCACTTCAAACATTCCCATAGACACACTCCTAAACCTTGTGGACGGCCTTCCCAGAAGAGTTGAAGCTGTTGTAGCTGCAAAGGGCGGAGCCAACTCAATATTGAACCCTACGGACTAAGACTGGGATGTCATTAAAGGTCATGTGCGTGTAAAGGCAGGCGTCCCAATACTTTTGGTAATATAGTGTATGTGTGGCTGCTACATGTTTTATTGCTACAGGGCGGCAGCTGTGGGCAGGATCACTTATATATATATGAGGTTTTGCATTTCCGCCTGCAGGGGGCGCGTGCGGGCAGCTTCTGCCATGATAATTCACAGCAGAAGCCGATCTGCGGCTCCCGGGCACTCGGTATCCTCCCCCAACCGTTGATTGTTAGTAAAACACGGAGAACTGAGATACACCTATGTAAAGAAGGCAGATCTCAGTTCTGACAGGCGGAAGGGGGGGGGTAAATTCTTTATTCCTGCAATGCAGGGAATAAAATCTATCTCTTCTCCTAGTAAAAGCAGCACACACAGTACACACAAAACACTGGCTAGGCACAGTGGCATCGCTATGGGGGGTGCTGACCGGGTGACACCCGCCAGAGGGGTGACACCCAAGCCGCGGCGCCGCTGTCATTCTCTCCAGCGGGAGCTGTCTTCGGGAGGCAGGACAGCTGAGGATAGAGGGCGGGGCTGTCCAAGTTAACTAATGGTGATTGGCTGTTTGGATGCAGGGCAGTCCTAGCAACCAGTCACCAGCTTGCAGCTCCGCCCAGTAATTGAGGGCATTATTCGGGGGGACTGAGGACTTTATGGGGGGGGGCCTGAGGACAGTAATGGGGGCCTGAGGACAGTAATTGGGTCACTGAGGACATTTATGTGGGGACTGAGGACAGTAATGGGGGACTGAGGACAGTAATGGGGGGCCTGAGGACATTAATGGGGGGCTGAGGACAGTGATGGGGGACTGAGGACAGTAATGGGGGCCTGAGGACAGTAATTGGGTCACTGAGGACATTTATGTGGGGACTGAGGACAGTAATGGGGGACTGAGGACAGTAATGGGGGGCCTGAGGACATTAATGGGGGGCTGAGGACAGTGATGGGGACTGAGGACATTAATTGGGTCACTGAGGACAGTAATGGGGGACTCAGGACAGTAATGGGGGACTGAGGACTTCACTGGGGGGCCTGAGGACAGTAATGGGGGACTGAGGACATCACTGGGGAGACTTAGGACAGTAATGGGAGCCTGAGGACAGTAATTGGGTCACTGAAGACATTATTGGGGGGACTAAGGACATTAATGGGAGCCTGAGGACAGTAATTGGGTCACTGAGGACATTATTGGGGGGACTGAGGACAGTAATGGGAGACTGAGGACATTAATTGGGTCACTGAGGACAGTAATGGGGGACTGAGGACATCACTGGGGGGCCTGAGGACAGTAATGGGGGACTGAGGACATTATTGGGGGCCTGAGGACAGTAATGGGAGCATGAGGACAGTAATGGGGGACTGAGGACAGTAATGGGGGACTGAGGACATCACTGGGGGGCCTGCGGACAGTAATGGGGGACTGAGGACAGTAATGGGGGACTGAGGACAGTAATGGGGGACTGAGGACATTATTGGGGGCCTGAGGACAGTAATGGGAGCATGAGGACAGTAATGGGGGACTGAGGACAGTAATGGGGACTGAGGACATCACTGGGGGGCCTGTGGACAGTAATGGGGGACTGAGGACAGTAATGGGAGCCAGAGGACAGTAATTGGGTCACTGAAGACATTATTGGGGGGGACTAAGGACATTAATGGGAACCTGAGGACAGTAATTGGGTCACTGAGGATATTGATTGGGGGGACTAAGGACAGTAATGGGGGGGCTGAGGACATTATTTTGGTGGACTAAGGACAATAATGGGGGACTGAAGAAAATTATTTGGGGGGACATCAGCCACATGTGACTGCAGGGCAGGAAATTCCCCAGCCGTAGCTGAAAAAATTCAGCTTGGGCTACTGAGCTCTGTAAACAAGAGCCCATAATACATGCTAGAAGAGGCAACGGATGAGCGCGGGGAGTGGGTTGCAAGTGCTGGTAATTGATGGGGGGGGGGGGGCGGGTGCCCAGGGATGGAACATGCAGAAGGCAACAAACGATAGTTACTCTGGTTCGGCAGGGGGGTGCATTTTGATGGTATGTTCCTGGAATGGGGATATCATCACAGCTTCCTTGTCTTTTCAGGCACTGAATGCTGAAAGCAGATTTATTTCCTGCAGAGAGAGAAGAGTACGGTACAGACTTCAGTTAAACTGGTAAAAGTTTAATCTGCTTATATCTTGCCTTTCTTGCCCCCCCCCCCCCCAATCAACATTATAATTAAATTTTTAAATATATTTACGGCAGGGGGCTGTAAAGAGCTTCCTGAAAACATCACAGCCCCCTCCCCCCTCAGTACTCCTCTCAAGAGCCCTCAGCCCTGATGCAAGCCGTGGGTCGGCTGTTAGAGAGAAGTTACATGGAATGCGACGACATCGTAAACAGTACTTTAGCCCTACAAAAGACTCCCAATGAGGCCCCGTCATAAATGACCAAGTCGTAAATAGTCTGGATGAAGCACAGGAAGACACATCTGTGTTGCTAAGGTTTTGTTTTCTATACTGACCTACCAGCTGAACTCCACAGAGTTAGGTTTCTTACCAACTCCATAACTTCTACTACAACGAAGTTACCTACAACAGTGGTCCTCACCCTCGGTCCTCAAGTACCCTCAACGGGACATATTTTGGGAATTTCTCTTAGATAAAAGAGCTGTCCAAAATACCAAGCCATTGACTCTCATTTCAATCACGAGTGCAAGATAAAGGAAAGCCTGAAAACATGGCCTGCCGGGGGTACTTGAGGACCGAGGTTAACAACCACTGAGCTAGAAGATACCAACCAGTTAGACCCCAAACATGCCTATATTACAAGGTCCAGAAGGCTAATAAAACACATCAGAACACCTAAAAGAAATATATATATAAAATCAGTAAAACCTTGGATTGTGAGCATAATTAGTTCCAGAAACGTGCTTGTAATCCAAAGCACTTGTATAGTAAAGCAAATTTCCCCATAAGAAACAATGGAAACTCGGATGATTCGTTCCACAACCATTTATTCCCAGGTCCTTCAGTTTATAGTCCATATAAAAAGATTATAGCCATGTGACCAGGTTGTGTAACCATAAAATGTGCCACCACTAATGGAAGCCTCCACAAGGTGGATTAGAAGTAAAATCCAACAGGAGCTACACAGAGTATAAAAGAGAAGAGAGGAGTCTCTAAGTGTAGCAATATGATTACATTTAATGAAGATACAACATTTAGTAACTCACATGGTTGATGATTAAAACAGGCACATCTAAGTATGCAGGCATCCAGGGTAAAGTTGTCCACATAGACCATTCCCCACACCGCCGGCTCTCACCGTTGTCAGTCTGCAATCGTGACCGGGAAGACTACCCTGAAATTGTGACCGGGAAGACTACCCTGCAATCGTGACTGAGAAGACTACCCTGAAATCGTAACCAGGAAGACTACCCTGAAATTGTGACCAGGAAGACTACCCTGAAATCGTGACCGGGAAGACTACCCTGAAATTGTGACAAGGAAGACTACACTGAAATCGTGACCGGGAAGACTACCCTGAAATTGTGACCGGGACGACTACCCTGAAACTGTGACCAGGAAAACTACCCTGCAAACATGACCGGGAAGACTACCCTGCAATCATGCCCGGGAAGACTACCCTGCAATCGTGACCGGGAAGACTACCCTGAAATCGTGACCGGGAAGACTACCCTAAAATCGTGACCGGGAAGACCACCCTACAATCGTGACCGGGAAGACCACCCTACAATCGTGACCGGGAAGACTACCCTGCAATCGTGACCGGGAAGACCACCCTGAAATCGTGACCTTGAAGACCACCCTGCAATCGTGACCGGGAAGACTACCCTGCAATCGTGACCGGGAAGACTACCCTGCAGTAGAGCGATCTGGAAGCGAGGATTGAACCGCTCGTGGAGCGCAGCGTGGAAAGGACGGTCTATGTGGACAGCTTTACCCCGGATGCCTGCATACTTAGATGTGCCTCTTTTATTCATCAACCATGTGAGTTGCTGAATGTTGTACCTTCACTAAATGTAATCATATTGCTACACTTAGAGGCGCCTCCATATAAAAAGATTATCGTAATGTGACCAGGTTGTGTAACCATAAAATGTCCATCCACAAATAGAAGCCTCCACAAGGGGATTAGAAGCAAAATCCAGCAGGAGCTCCAGAGTATAAAAGAGAAGAGAGGCGCCTCTAAGTGTAGCAATATGGTTACATTTAATGAAAGTACAACATTTAGCAAGTCACATGGTTGATGAATAAAAAAGGCACATCTAAGTATGCAGGCATCCGGGGTAAAGCTGTCCACAAAGACCATCCCCCGCACCGCCGGCTCTCACCGTTGTCAGTCTGCAATCGTGACCGGGAAGACTACCCTGCAATCGTGACCGGGAAGACTACCCTGAAATCGTGACTGGGAAGACTACCCTGAAATCGTGACTCGGAAGACTACCCTGAAATTGTGACTGGGAAGACTACCCTGAAATCGTGACTGGGAAGACTAACCTGAAATCGTGACTGGGAAGACCACCCTGCAATCGTGACCGGGAAGACCACCCTGCAATCGTGACCGGGAAGACCACCCTGCAGTATGATCTGAAAGCAAAGCTTGAACCTCTCGTGGAGCACAGCGTGGAAAGGGATGAAGTCGATGGCAGTGCGGGGGGATGGTCTATGTGGACAGCTTTACCCCGGATCCCTGCATACTTAGATGTGCCTCTTTTAATCATCAACCATGTGAGTTGCTAAATGTTGTACCTTCATTAAATGTAACCATATTGCTACACTTAGAGGCGCCTCTCTTCTCTTTTATACCCAGTTGTGACATGTATCAAGACATCGCTTGTATATCAAGAGAAAATGTATTCAAAAATTTTGCTTGTCTTGCAAAACACTCTCAAACCAAGGTTTTATATGTATATATATCATATTTATTATCTAACAAATCGTAATTTCATTCTGCAAAGCAATATGCTGGTTGCCAAATTGTGAAACATTGTCAGATGGAAATACAGATGTATTTAGAATATTTGGCATAGAAGCGGAAGTAAACCGCAATTTTTTTTTAACCCTGTAAGACAATGGCATCATGTGCTAGTACGCACCGCATACTAGCACATTATAAAATGCTCACCTTAGAACCAAGCCCTGTCCCCACTGAAGGCGCTTCCATCTTCACTCAGTCTTCCTTTCGGGTTCGCATCCTCCGGCTATCTGATTGGCCGCCCCCGCGATGAGATGCATGTGCGCGGGAGTCACAGATCGCTTTGCGGTTGCTTACGTCTGCTTTGAATTATCCTTAGTTAGAGTGTCAGTTCACCTTTTCAGTTTTTCCTAAAAGGTTAACTGACCATTTAAATAAGAGAGCTATTAGGGCTGCCAGGATTCTGTTCTCATAGGAAAAAAACACACTGCCCATGTAGTAAACTTTGAAAATCCGTTTCGCCACAACACTTATAGATGCAGAGATGAATTAGCACTTCATTTAATGAGTTTTTTTCTGCTTGTTCAGACAAGGAACATTCCCTTTCCTTAAACCAACTGCAGTGTGTCTGCCACGACAATTCCCTTTCTGGATACAATGCTCAGACGTGGATTCTCCTTACCTGGTGTAGGGGGTAGGAGCCTCCTGCGAGGAGGGGCAGCTCTGCCCTCCAGGGTGCCATTAGCCTGGGGAGCAGTAGGAGGTGGAGAAGGTGGTGGCTGAGCTTTATTCCTGTCTTCAGGAGACACCGGGCGCTTCATACCGTCGTCTGCACGTTGGATTCTGAAAGGGATAGAGGTGATAGAGTGAGGGAGAGTCTCTGTACACAACTATTATTCGCCATTTATATCCAGGTTGGCATTTGAGATTACCACCACTCCTCCTCTACGGGGCCCGGGCAAGCAGGGGGGGAGGGCCCAGGCTGCAGGGTAAATCATATTTGGGCAGGGAGGGGGATCGGCAGCTGAAAGCCGGCTTCTTCTCCTCTCCCTCACGCCGGCTTTCAGCTGCTGTAGAGAGCCATACAATGAATCGGTTCTAGTAATTACACCCTCCCCCCGCCCCACCGATCACCTTCCCTGTGAACCAATACGTTTACCTTTTGCTGCCCAGGCCCCCCTTGTGTGCCCCCTACACCCACAGTGCTGCTGGCTTCCCTCTTCTCCTTCCTGCCGGCAGCTGCAAGCACACAATAGGATGCTTCAGGATGGACAGTGGGGGAAGGGTCCAGTAATTGCCCTCCTGCAGCACTGATTACCCTCACTCTGCATCATACGTTTCCCCCCTGCTGCCCAGGTCTCCCTGTGAGCCCCCCTACCCCTGCAGTGTTGCGGGCTTCCCTCCTCTCCTTCCTTCCTTCCAGCAGCTGCAAGCACCACAATAGGATCCTTCAAGATGGACAGTGGGGGAAGAGTCCAGTAATTGCCCCCCTGCAGCACTGATTACCCTCGCTCTGCACCATACATTTCCCCCTGCCGCCCAGGTCCCCCTGTTTGCCCCCACCCCTGCAGTGTTCCCGGCTTCCCTCCTCTCCTTCCTTCCGGCAGCTGCAAGCACACAATAGGATCCTTCAAAATGGACAGTGGGGGAAGGGTCCAATAATTGCCCTCCTGCAGCAC
Organism: Lithobates clamitans; assembly: GCA_037952925.1. Taxonomy (NCBI): domain Eukaryota; kingdom Metazoa; phylum Chordata; class Amphibia; order Anura; family Ranidae; genus Lithobates; species Lithobates clamitans. The sequence continues at coordinate 19,668 of JBBGZY010001951.1, read as the reverse complement.
TGATTACCCTCGCTCTGCACCATACATTTCCCCCTGCTGCCCAGGTCTCCCTGTGTGCCCCCTTACCCCTGCAGTGTTCCCGGCTTCCCTCCTCTCCTTCCTTCCGGCAGCTGCAAGCACACAATAGGATGCTTCAAGATGGACAGTGGGGGAAGGGTCCAGTAATTGCCCTCCTGCAGCACTGATTACCCTCGCTCTGCACCATACGTTTCCCCCCCTGCTGCCCAGGTCCCCCTGTGGGCCCCCTTACCTCTGCAGTGTTTATGAAAAGAAAGGAAAAAAATAAATAAATAACAAAAATTATAATAATAATAAAAACTTATTATTATTATTATTTATTATGATTTTGTTCCATTTTAGATGCGGCATTCGTTATTTCGGATAATTCAAAACTTCAGATAAATTCGTATTCGTTACGTTCACTAACAGCCAAACTTGAAAGGAAATTCCAATACTTATAATTTATTATTTAGTTATTTGTTAGTTAGTTAGTTATTATTTCAAATTTTCAGATTTTCGGATTTTGGAATTTTCTGGATTTTCTAATTTACAAATTTTTGATTTCCGAATTATGCTTCCCCTGCTGCCCAGGTCCCTCTGTGTCCCCCCACCCCTGCAGTGTTTATGAAAAGAATAGAAAAAATAAATAAATAAATAACAAAAATTATAATAATAATAAAAACGTATTATTATTATTATTTATTATTGTTTCGTTACATTTGTTTAGATGCGGCATTCGTTATTTTGGATAATTTGTAACTTCAGATAAATTTGCATTCATTATGTTCACTAACAGCCAAATTTGAAAGGAAATTCCAATACTTATAAATCATTAGTTAGTTATTTGTTAGTTAGTTAGATATTATTTTGAATTTTTGGATTTTCGTTCGTTCAAATTTTCAGATTTCCTTTCTTATTTTTAGATTTTTGAATTTCTAATTTACAAATTTTTGAATTCCGAATTATGCTTCCCCCTGCTGCCCAGGTCTCTCTGTGTCCCCCCAGCCCTGCAGTGTTTATGAAAAGAAAGGAAAAAAATAAATAATAAATAACAAAAATTATAATAATAATAAAAACATATTATTATTATTATTATTATTTATTATTATTTAGTTCCATTTTTTTAGATTTTTTATTTCGGATAATTCATAGCTTCAGATAAATTTGTATTCGTTACGTTCACTAACAGCCAAATTTAAAAGTAAATTCCAATACTTATAATTTATTAGTTAGTTATTTGTTAGTTATTATTTCGAATTTTTGGATTTTCGTTCTTTCAAATTTTCGGATTTTCCTTTCTTATTTTCAGATTTTCGAATTTCCAAATTTTTGAATTTACTAATTTTCGAATTCCGAATTTACAAGTTTTCGAATTTACAAATTTTCGAATTCCGAAATTTTAGAATTTACAAATTTTCGAATTCCGAATTTACAGATTTTTAAATTCCGAATTTTTGAATTTACAAATTTTCGAATTCCCAATTTTCTAACTTTCTAATTTACAAATTTTCTAATTTTGAATTTTCGAATTTACAAATTTTCGAATTCTGAATTTTCTAATTTCAAAATTTTCAAACTCTGAATTTTCGAATTTCCAAATTTTTGAATTCCGAACTTTCTAATTTTCTAACTTACAAATTTTTGAATTCTGAATTTTAGAATTTACAAATTTTCGAATTCCGAATGTTCTAATTTTCTCATTTACAAATTTCGGAATTCCGAATTTTCTAATTTACAAATTTTCGAATTCCAAATTTTCTAATACCAAATTTACAAATTTACGAATTTCGAATTTTCAATTTTCCCGAACCCCCCCCCCCCCCAAAAACGAATGAAATGAAAATGACCACATTTTTCGGCAGTGCGCATGTCTACCCATTGGTAACATAGGCATACTTGTCCTTCTCCCTGCTGGGACTGTATACAGGTGAGGACGTCTTGGACCTTTGCTCATCATCGGTGGCGGTCTCTTCCTGTTCATGTAGAGTGGGGGGTACGAATGTTCCATCGGAGCTCCTCCTGGGAATAATACACACACACGTTCATTAGGAAGCATGAATAATAAGGTCACACTACGCTTAGCTATGTGCGATCCGTGTGACTGCACAGTGTCCTGTCCTATGTGGACGCACCCATGACTGTAGATGCCGATATCTCACAGCAGGAACAATATGGTGGACAGCCTTCAGCACCCAATTGGCAAGTATCCAAATTGATATTGAATATTTATTATTTGTTTTGTTTGTTCTGTATACGTATTTGTGTTGTGCTTCATTTCTATATGTGTAAGAAAAAAAATGTAAACTCGAAAAACAGTATTTGATTGAGAAAATCGCCAGCAGGTTTTTTTTTTTCTGCTGTTCCCTCTGGGGAGAATAAAGCTGAAATTTAATCTGCTTATATTTTGCATTCCCTGCTCCCCCCTCCTCCCCCCATCCACATGCTAACGACGTTTTTAAATAAAGCTTTATTGTTTCTTTGATGTTCCATATTTTATACATTTTTGGTCATATTATTATTATGTATTTTAATTTGTTTTATCCATTTATTATTGTGTAACAACTGTTTCCAACCAATGGATGTCTGTCTTGATATCTAGTAATGGGGACTATTATCATACCATACAGTATATTAGCGATTATTCATTTTAATTTATTGATTATTCCAGTATATGTATATTTTGTGTTTTTTTTAGTTTTCTCCATCCAGAATTTAGTTTTTCGTTCCAGTAACATAGCGGTATACTATCCGTTTAGTACAGTTATTTCCGGCTCTTGTTGACTTCCAGCTCTTTGGAACGCAGGCTTGTTGGCTTTGGTGTAATTTCCGGAAAGCACAAGTCTCTTCCGGCCTTTTAGGAACGCAGGCTTGGCGGCTTGGGTGTCATTTCCGGAGCGCACGTCTCTTCCGGCTCTTTGGAATCAGGCTTAGCGGCTTTGGCGTCATTTCCGGAGCTCACATGTCTCTTCCGGCCTTTTTGGAACGCAGGCTCGATCACTTTGATCTCATTTCCGGAGCGCACAAGCCTCGTTCCGGTTTCCGACCTTCTGATTATAAATGGGCGACTAACGTAGACGTAGCCACGCTCCCCCCGATGATGTCTATGATGACGAAACGCGTAGGGAGGTACTGAGCTATGTGACGTTGCTACGTCCTGATGGTCGGTCATTGTGCTGGTTGGAAGCGGTCATTTTTAATTCATCCTCCTCGCTGTCAGTGGACACAAATGTGTTTTTATAACTGATGTCTGTGAGTACCTTGACGCTTTTATATTAAAGTACTTTAAAATTGACCTACTGCGCAATGAAGTGTCTATGTTTATATTTATGTGAGAATTGATTGATCCTTGGGAAGGAGATCATACCTGACGATCTTAACGGTTGTGGACCTGGAGGAGACTCAAAGCCATATTTAAATAACGCTGGTTTGGCTGCTCTATCTGGTTTGGTAGCCCAACACATGGGGTACGGGTCAGTGCGTATCCTCCCTATCAGTGGTGGCTTTCGGTTTAGCATCTATCGCTTTGGATCACTGTCACTGGAGTCATTTGGACTATGTGATGAGGCCCATTTCCCTGGGCCTCATCACATCAACAGAGGGGCCCAAAGGTGGGAGCAGAGGAGGGACTTTTTTTCCCATTTTTGGGGGGCGTAGGCTGTTTGGCCGCACCTCAGGGGGTGGAGGCGGGGTTGGGGGGGGGTTTCCTGTCAGGCTGTAAGGAGCCCCATGATTTCTAATAGCAGCCCTGGCTGTAGATAGCTTCCTGAAAACATCTCAGCCCTCTGCCTCAGTACTCCTCTCAAGAGCCCTCACTTCTGATGCAAGCAGTGGGCTGACTCTTGGGAAAAAGGTTGCCTATCCATGCTATAAAACAATGTCTTGTATAATAAATGAAAGAAAAAAACCAGATTACCTGCGTGTGTTGAGCTGCCTTTTCTTCCCAGTGGTGGCACTGGCCGGTGGTGGAGGTGTCAGGAGGCTGTCTTTTGAGCCACCACCGGATCGGTTAACCAAGGATGATCTACGAGGAGCTGGAGGCAACTCATCACGTCCTCCAATGGAATTAGTCAGCGACAACACGGACGAAGAGAGGCGTCCTTTGGTTAGGTCTGGTGCACTCTCACAGAGGGTTGTTTCCTCTGCAGCCTAAAATACAAAATTAAGTGATTTGGAATTGACCTTCAGGGTCAGTAGATTTGGTGTTTACCCCACTGTCCAACATATTACTCACCTGGCGTGCCATCCCCCGGAATTCGGAGACATCATCCTCCTCAAGCTCACATGATAGGGCTCTGCGGATCTCAGATCCCAGGTCCTGCAGACTCCTCAGTCCGGCCTTGGGTACAGATGGACAAGGGCAATAGGTAAGGTACAGATAGTCAATCCAACTACAGGTCATGACACAAGGATAGGCCTTTAGGGTAGGTTAGGGATAGGCTAACGTTCAGGTTAAGCAGTAGGGAGACAAGCTATGGACCTGTAGTGTGGTGGAATTGCTAGGTAGGTTCTCCGTTCCTAGAAGACCCTTCTCCTTCCTCCGGCGGAATTTACGGAAGTAATCCTGAATAAGGAAGGTGGCGTAAAACTTTCCCACGGTCACTTCCTCATCTGGAAAATGAGAAGGCAACAATATTATTTTTGTAGGAAAGTAAAAGCCTGCTAAAAAAAATTCAAGGGCCCTACCGAAAGAAAACGTAAAGCGGGCAGAACTTTTTTATTAACTTATATAGGCCGTTCAAATTTCACATGTTGGTAGAGTACCTTCGTCAATTGTAGAAAAATAAACAGTACATCAGATTTATATCATATTTTGCATCTAACAAATCCTAATTTCATTCTTCAAAACAATATCCACTAGCTGACCGCAGGCGAGTCAAGTTCCTCCCACCCCAAACTCGCTCATCCATGTCTTTATGGACCTTGCTTTGTGGACTGGTCCAAATCATTTGGTGGAGGGGGAGATTACGGTGTGGGGTTGTTTTTCAGGGGTTGGGCTTGGTCCCTTAGTTCCAGTGAAGGAGAATAATGTGGTCCCTCCAACCAAACCTTCTCTCTTTTAGTTTCAGTGAAGGAGAATAATGTGGTCCCTCCAACCAAACCTTCTCTCTTTTAGTTCCAGTGAAGGGAACTCTTAAGGCATCAGCATACCAAGACATTTTGGACAATTTCATGCTCCCAACTTCCTGGGAACAGTTTGGGGACGGCCCCTTCCTGTTCCAACACGACTGCTCACCAGTGCACAAAGCAGGGTCCATAAAGAAATGGAGGAGCGAGTTTGGGGTGGAGGAACCTGACTGGCTTGCACCTCAACCCGATAGAACATCTTTGGGATGAATTAGAGCGGAGACTGTGAGCCAGGTCTTCTCGTCCAACATCAGTGCCTGACCTCACAAAAGCCCTTCTGGAAGAATGGTCAAACATTCCCATAGACACCCTCCTAAACCTTGTGGAAGGCCTTCCCCGAAGAGGCGAAGCTGTTATAGCTGCAAAGGGTGGAGCCAACTCAATATTGAAACCTACGGACTAAGACTGGGATGCCATTAAAGGTCATGTGCGTGTAAAGGCAGGTGTCACAATACTTTTGACAATATAGTGTATAATATATATATATATATATATATATATATATATATATATATATATATATATATATATATATATATATCTATATATATAGATATATATACTTTTTAATTTTTTTTGTAATTTGGGGTATTTTTTTGTTTATATCGCAAAAAAAACAAAAACAGCATCCCCAGCCCTCCCCCTCCCCAATACTTACCTGAGCCCCCTCTCGATCCAGCACTGTGCACGAGAGCCTTGCCTCTCTGGGGACTCGCACTCCTGATTGGTTTTTGGCAGCAAGCTGGAGCCATTTTTCGGCCCATTCATAAAGTGTAGGCAATAGTGTGGAATCTTCAGTACCTTGCGGAGTAATTAAAGGAGAAGTTTGGGAAGTAAAACAAAAAACAAAAAACATCTATACTCACCTATATGACTGCAGCGTTGGCCCAGGGCAGCAGCTGCCCCCCCCCCCCTCGAGCTCCAAGCCGGTCACGTGACCGCTCAGTTCTCAGGTCCGCTCTGAGCACAGAGAGGTGTCTCTCAGTCAACGCTCTCTGCTCTGCCCCTCCAGCGCTCAGTGGAGTGTGGGGCTGTGGAGGGCTAGCTCAGGATCTCAGTGGCACACTGAGAGGACCCGAAAAAAAAAAAAAATGTCCCCTCTGGTCACCTTAAAGTCTTCTCTTTCCAAACCTTGGCCTGCATTTTGCAGCCCATTCATAAAATGCAGGCCCAAGTGTGAGGCCTTTACCTTCTAGAGTTCTTATAGAGGTCTTCAGGAGACCATTCCTGCTGAACAGAGAGGCGTCTAGCAGTGCAGGCACCGGGGAAGGAGAGTAGCCGTATTTCGATCATGACTGCGCATTCGTTGTGTTATTGGAAACCCAATTATCTATCGCAGACGGTTGTTCTGATTGCAAAGCGAAAATGTCCTAAACCCTTTTTTTATTAAAAATATGATCTCTTACAATCTCCATCTCTATGCAGAGCTTCACAATGCCAGAAAACAGCGAGATCTCTCCACCAATCACTGTCCTGGAAGTGAATGAGATCAGGAGCTTAATAGATCATTTATGAGATTGTTTGGGTGACTTTTCTCTATTTTGTACTTCTCCCAGGAGATTACTCTAATGGGATTACCCCTTGCATCATTTGCCTGATAATCGGCTGTAATTTCACATGTCAGGGATTGCCACTTCAGGGGGGTGTTAAGAATCTTAGAAAATAAAGCAGAATTCTGGTTAAAAAAAAAAATGTAATATAAAAAAAAAAAAAATGTTTGCCGCAATACCCACCTTCAATCCAGAGCTTTCTTCTGCAGCACTCACTTTCTGCCACAAGATGTCCTCAGTCTTCCAGGTTGAATGAAGGCGAATGTCTATCAATTAAATATACTTAAGTCCTGTCCCCCAGCCTATCACCATGGACGTCTGCAGGTAGGGGCAAGGGCCCCCCCCTGGAATCAGGGATCGGATTGGCACATTCAGCACAGTGGCATCACTATGGGGGTGCGGGCAGCCAGCGGGGTGACACCATCAAGGTGCTGTCAAGCCCCCCCCCCCCATCAGTGTAGTGTGACTGCAGGCTCTTTTCCCTACTCAGTCCCCCCAAGAACTCGGCGGCGCTGTGTCAGGAGAAAGGCGGCTATCAGAGGTTTCCCCGCTCACCCCCCTTTCTCCTTTCAGGGAGAAGAGACGGCGGCTCTCACCAGGTTCCCTGCCCAACTTCCTGCCCGCTCCGTTCCTTCCCCATTGGCCATAACTGAGGGCCAATCAAAGAAGACTAGGAGAGGAGAGCATCATGGGACATGTAGTCCCAAAGATTGGCGGCCCCATTTTCCACAGGGAGGAGGCTACAGCTCGATCAAGAGAGAGATTGAGAGACTGCAGCCTGGAAAAAGCTGAGGGAGTGAGTGCTACAGGACAAAGAAAGCGCCACCAGAGGGAGCCACGCTACCCAGCGCCACCAGAGAGAGCCACGCTACCCAGCGCTACCAGAGAGAGAGCCACGCTACCCAGTGTCACCAGAGAGAGAGCAACGCTGCCCAGCGCCACCAGAGAGAGCCACGCTACCCAGCGCCACCAGAGAGAGCCACGCTACCCAGCGCTACCAGAGAGAGAGCCACGCTACCCAGTGTCACCAGAGAGAGAACTAGGCTACCCAGCGCCACCAGAGAGAGAGCCAGACTACCCAGTGCCACAAAAGAGAGCCATGCTACCCAGCGCCACCAGAGAGAGCCAGGCTACCCAGTGTCACCAGAGAGAGAGCCAGGCTACCCAGTGCCACAAGAGAGAGCCATGCTACCCAGCGCCACCAGAGAGAGAGCCACGCTGTCCAGCGCCACCAGAAAGAGCCACGCTACCCAGCGCCACCAGAGAGAGAGCCACGCTGCCCAGCACCACCAGAGAGAGCCACGCTACCCAGCGCCACCAGAGAGAGAACCAGGCTACCCAGCGCCACCAGAGAGAGCCAGGCTACCCAGTGTCACCAGAGAGAGCCACGCTACCCAGCACCACCAGAGAAAGGCAGGCTACCCAGTGTCACCAGAGAGAGAGCCACGCTACCCAGCGCCACCAAAGAGAGAGCCAGGCTACCCAGCGCCACCAGAGAGAGCCACGCTACCCAGTGTCACCAGAGAGAGAGCCAGGCTGCCCAGCGCCACCAGAAACAGCCACGCTACCCAGGGCCACCAGAGAGAGCTAGGCTACCCAGTGCCACCAGAAAGTCACGCTACCCAACGTCACCAGAGAGCCACGCTACCCAGCGCCACCAGAGAGAGAGCCAGGCTACCCAGTGTCTCCAGAGAGAGAGCCACGCTACCCAGTGCCACCAGAGAGCCAGGCTACCCAGGGCCACCAGAGAGAGAGCCAGGCTACCCAGCGCCACCAGAGAGAGAGCCAGGCTACCCAGTATCTCCAGAGAGAGAGCCACGCTACCCAGCGCCACCAGAGAGCCACGCTACCCAGGGCCACCAGAGAGAGAGCCATGCTACCCAGCGTCACCAGGGAGAGAGCCACACTACCCAGCGCCAGAGAGAGAGAGAGCCACGCTACCCAGCGTCACCAGGGAGAGAGCCACACTACCCAGCACCAAGGAGAGAGAGCCACACTACCCAGCGCCACCAGAGAGAGAAAGACTGAGGCACTGCCAGGGTACAGACATGCTACACTACTGACCAGAATCGCCCCCGGGGAACCCAGAGTGAGCGATCGTCCAGCCGGAGGGATCACCTCTGTAGTTTCGCTGGGTCTGGTAGGAGGGCTTGTCGGCCATTATCCATTACTTATCCTAGGGACTGTACTATGTCTGCTGTCTCTGACCATGACAATGTGATAATGACATTGTCCAAAAGGGGCGGCGCATGGGTGACCCTAAAATGATGGCCCCCCCCCTGAAAAAAGTTCAGCGGACGCCCATGCCTATCACTGGACCTTGAAGAGGAACTTCAATTCTCTTGCCCATACTATCCCCTCGGGGCACCCCTCTCCAGTTTCCCATTGAAGAGGAAACCCGATCAGGCCGATTCTGGACCGACCAGACAATGATCTTTATATCCATGTAAACTCTGAGAGAATAAACCCTTTACCCTTGCAGTGGGTCCCAGTCCCCAGAATAGGTCCCAGTCCCCAGAATAGCTCCATGTCCTCAGAATAGGTCCCAGTCCCCAGAATGGGTCCCAGTCCCCAGAAAAGGTCACAGTCCCCAGAATAGGTCCCAGTCCCCAGAATAGGTCCCAGTCCCCAGAATAGGTCCCAGTCCCCAGAATAGCTCCATCTCCTCAGAATAACTCCATCTCCTCAGAATAGCTCCATGTCCCCAGAATAGCTCCATGTCCCCAAAATAGGTCCCAGTCCCCAGAATAGGTCTCAGTCCCCAGAATAGGTCCCAGTCCCCAGAATAGGTCCTAGTTCCCAGAATAGGTCCCAGTCCCCAGAATAGGTCCCAGTCCCCAGAATAGGTCTCAGTCCCCAGAATAGGTCCCAGTCCCCAGAATAGGTCTCAGTCCCCAGAATAGGTCACAGTCCCCAGAATAGGTCCCAGTCCCCAGAATAGGTCCCAGTCCCCAGAATAGGTCCCAGTCCCCAGAATAGGTCCCAGTCCCCAGAATAGGTCTCAGTCCCCAGAATAGGTCCCAGTCCCCAGAATAGGTCACAGTCCCCAGAATAGGTCCCAGTCCCCAGAATAGGTCCCAGTCCCCAGAATAAGACCCAGTCCCCAGAATAGGTCCCAGTCCCCAGAATAGGTCCCAGTCCCCAGAATAGATCTCAGTCCCCAAAATAGGTCCCAGTCCCCAGAATGGGTCCCAGTCCCCAGAATAGGTTCCAGTCCCCAGAATAGGTACATGTCCCCAGAATAGGTCCCAGTCTTCAGAATAGGTCCCAGTCCCCAGAATAGGTCCCAGTCCCCAGAAAAGGTCCCAGTCCCCAGAATAGGTATATGTCCCCAGAATAGCTCCATGTCCCCAGAATAGGTCCCAGTCCCCAGAATAGGTCCCAGTCCCCAGAATAGGTCCCAGTCCCCAGAAAAGGTCCCAGTCCCCAGAATAGGTATATGTCCCCAGAATAGCTCCATGTCCCCAGAATAGGTCCCAGTCCCAAGAATAGGTACAAGTCCCCAGAATAGGTCCCAGTCCCCAGAATAGGTCCCAGTCCCCAGAATAGGTATATGTCCCCAGAATAGCTCCATGTCCCCAGAATAGGTCCCAGTCCCAAGAATAGGTACAAGTCCCCAGAATAGGTCCCAGTCCCCAGAATAGGTCCCAGTCCCCAGAATAGGTCCCAGTCCCCAGAATAGGTCTCCCAGGATACCTGCTGGTTTTTGACTAGGGGATGATGACCTCATCTCTCTGATGTCATCCCGAACAATGCAGGACCAGCAGGTTTGGCTGAGTTGACTTTCCATTGGGTATTATTGATGGGGTTGTTTTCTGCTTTCCCATAGCCATGCATTACTTAGTCTAATGGTCTCCCGATCAATCCATTTTATTGAGCTCACCTTCGGGCGGCGGAATGACCTCATCCAATATTTTCTGTTTTGTCCTCTTCCAGATCTTCTTAATAACGGCTCTCAGCTCTTCATTAGCAGCTTCCAGATTCCCTGAAAAGACAAAAACAAATTTCCTAAACCCGGAGAGGCTTCTAAATTTAGAACAAGGCCAAACAAGGAGAAAAAGCTGCAGACCAGAACACAATTCCTACCACTCGTCTATAGGGGGGCTCAAATCTCCATACCAAGGGTCTCCAGACTTCCTGAGGCTTTCACTAAGGCTTGGTGATCATTAGGGGTAACTAAACCATAAAGTGCCTGTGGTCAGTGGGAGGAATAGTGTCCCATCATTGATATCAGTGGGAGGAATAGTGCCCCATCATTGGTATCAGTGGGAGGAATAGTGCCCCATCATTGGTATCAGTGGGAGGAATAGTGCCCCATCATTGGTATCAGTGGGAGGAATAGTGTCCCATCATTGATATCAGTGGGAGGAATAGTGTCCCATCATTGATATCAGTGGGAGGAATAGTGCCCCCTCATTGGTATCAGTGGGGGGAATAGTGCCCCCTCATTGGTATCAGTGGGAGGAATAGTGCCCCCTCATTGGTATCAGTGGGAGGAATAGTGTCCCATCATTGATATCAGTGGGAGGAATAGTGTCCCATCATTGATATCAGTGGGAGGAATAGTGCCCCATCATTGGTATCAGTGGGAGGAATAGTGCCCCATCATTGATATCAGTGGGAGGAATAGTGCCCCATCATTGGTATCAATGGGAGGAATAGTGTCCCATCATTGATATTAGTGGGAGGAATAGTGCCCCATCATTGGTATCAGTGGGAGGAATAGTGCCCCATCATTGGTATCAATGGGAGGAATAGTGTCCCATCATTGATATCAGTGGGAGGAATAGTGCCCCATCATTGGTATCAGTGGGAGGAATAGTGTCCCATCATTGGTATCAGTGGGAGGAATAGTGTCCCATCATTGGTATCAGTGGGAGGAATAGTGCTCCATCATTGGTATCAGTGGGGGGAATAGTGTCCCATCATTGGTATCAGTGGGAGGAATAGTGTCCCTTCATTGGTATCAGTGGGAGGAATAGTGTCCCATCATTATCAGTGGGAGGAATAGTGTCCCATCATTGGTATCAGTGGGAGGAATAGTGCCCCATCATTGGTATCAGTGGGGGGAATAGTGCCCCCTCATTGGTATCAGTGGGAGGAATAGTGTCCCATCATTGATATCAGTGGGAGGAATAGTGCCCCATCATTGGTATCAGTGGGAGGAATAGTGCCCCATCATTGGTATCAGTGGGAGGAATAGTGTCCCATCATTGGTATCAGTGGGAGGAATAGTGTCCCATCATTGGTATCAGTGGGAGGAATAGTGTCCCATCATTGATATCAGTGGGAGGAATAGTGTCCCATCATTGATATCAGTGGGAGGAATAGTGCCCCCTCATTGGTATCAGTGGGGGGAATAGTGCCCCCTCATTGGTATCAGTGGGGGGAATAGTGCCCCCTCATTGGTATCAGTGGGAGGAATAGTGTCCCATCATTGATATCAGTGGGAGGAATAGTGCCCCATCATTGGTATCAATGGGAGGAATAGTGTCCCATCATTGATATCAGTGGGAGGAATAGTGCCCCATCATTGGTATCAGTGGGAGGAATAGTGCCCCATCATTGATATCAGTGGGAGGAATAGTGCCCCATCATTGGTATCAATGGGAGGAATAGTGTCCCATCATTGATATTAGTGGGAGGAATAGTGCCCCATCATTGGTATCAGTGGGAGGAATAGTGCCCCATCATTGGTATCAATGGGAGGAATAGTGTCCCATCATTGATATCAGTGGGAGGAATAGTGCCCCATCATTGGTATCAGTGGGAGGAATAGTGTCCCATCATTGGTATCAGTGGGAGGAATAGTGTCCCATCATTGGTATCAGTGGGAGGAATAGTGCCCCATCATTGATATCAGTGGGAGGAATAGTGCCCCATCATTGATATCAGTGGGAGGAATAGTGTCCCATCATTGGTATCAGTGGGAGGAATAGTGTCCCTTCATTGGTATCAGTGGGAGGAATAGTGTCCCATCATTATCAGTGGGAGGAATAGTGTCCCATCATTGGTATCAGTGGGAGGAATAGTGCCCCATCATTGGTGTCAGTGGGAGGAATAGTGCTCCATTGTTGGGGTCACTGGTAGGAATAGAGCCCCATCATTGGTGTCAGTGGGAATAATAGTGTCCCATCATTGGTATCAGTGGAAGGAATAGAGCCCCATCATTGATGTCAGTGGGGGGAATAGTGTCCCATCATTGGTATCAGTGGGAGGAATAGTGTCCCATCATTGGTATCAGTGGGAGGAATAGTGTCCCATCATTGGTATCAGTGGGAGGAATAGTGTCCCATCATTGGTATCACTGGGAGGAATAGTGTCCCATCATTGATATCAGTGGGAGGAATAGTGCCCCATCATTGGTATCAGTGGGAGGAATAGTGCCCCATCATTGGTATCAGTGGGAGGAATAGTGCCCCATCATTGATATCAGTGGGAGGAATAGTGTCCCATCATTGATATCAGTGGGAGGAATAGTGTCCCATCATTGGTGTCAGTGGGAGGAATAGTGTCCCATCATTGGTGTCAGTGGGAGGAATAGTGTCCCATCATTGGTGTCATTAGGAGGAATAGTGTCCCATCATTGGTATCAGTGGGAGGAATAGTGCCCCATCATTGGTATCAGTGGGAGGAATAGTGTCACATCATTGATATCAGTGGGAGGAATAGTGCCCCATCATTGGTGTCAGTGGGATGAATAGTGTCTTATCATTGGTGTCAGTGGGATGAATAGTGCCCCATCATTGGTGTCAGTGGGAGGAATAGTGCCCCATCATTGGTGTCAGTGGGAGGAATAGTGTCCCATCATTGGTATCAGTGGGGGGAATAGTGTCCCATCATTGGTGTCAGTGGAAGGAATAGTGTCCCATCATTGGTATCAGCGGGAGGAATAGTGCCCTATCATTGGTATCAATTGGAGGAATAGTGTCCCATCATTGGTGTCAGTGGGAGGAATAGTGTCCCATCATTGGTGTCAGTGGGAGGAATAGTGTCCCATCATTGGTAACAGTGGGAGGAATAGTGCCCCATCATTGGTATCAGTGGGAGGAATAGTGCCCCATCATTGGTATCAGTGGGAGGAATAGTGCCCCATCATTGGTATCAGTGGGAGGAATAGTGCCCCATCATTGGTGTCAGTGGGAGGAATAGTGCCCCATCATTGGTGTCAGTGGGAGGAATAGTGCCCCATCATTGGTGTTTGTACTCAGGCTTCCATGCCGTTTATATTCGATGTATTTCATTTGCTGCTCTCAGTGAATGTTCGATGGACACAATAGGAATCCTTGAACAGACACCGGAATGGATTTGCAGCTCATCATTAATACAATATAACAGAGAACTCATCACACCTTCAGTTTTGATCCTCAGTGACGTCCTCACCAGGGCAAACAGGGTGGCATTGAAGGTCACAGTACCATCCGAATTCAGAGGCATATTCATGGCAACCAGTCTCTGCAAGGACAGGCAACAATGGGATGAAATTAAGATCCGGCGGGCGGAGTACTAAAGACAAAATATAAAGAACAGCAGCAAAGAATTCTGAACAACCATTTTCACTGAAGTCCCGCCCCTTTTGACACCAAATCACACCAAGGGGCCCATTTGTAAAAAAAAAAAAAATTAGCCGTGTGAACAAACACTGCAACTTGACGAATGCGATTATTTGCTATGATTGTCGGCTCCATCTAGTGGCCATAATAAGGTATTTACCTGAAATACCACAATCTGGAAAATACCGTCTTATGGTCACTAGATGGAGCTCATAATATTAAGAAATACACTATATTGTCAAAAGTATTGGGACGCTTGCCTTTACACGCACATGAACTTTTATGGCATCCCAGTCTTAGTCCGTAGGGTTCAATATTGAGTTGGCTCCGCCCTTTCCAGCTTTAACAGCTTCAACTCTTCTGGGAAGGCCATCCACAAGGTTTAGGAGGGTGTCTATGGGAATGTTTGACCATTCTTCCAGAAGAGCGTTTGTGAGGTCAGGCACTGATGTTGGGCGAGAAGGCCTGGCTCACAGTCTCCACTCTAATCCATCCCAAAGGTGTTCTATCGGGTTGTGGTCGGGACTCTGTCCAGTCAAGTTCCTCCACCCCAAACTCGCTCATCCATGGTGGTCATGGGACAATGGTGGTGTTCTACTGGGTAGACTTGACCAGGGTAAGAGTGGCATGATCAAAGAGGTTGGTGTTGGACGAGAAGGCCTGGAGAAGGTCTCCGCTCTAATTCATCCCAAAGACCTTCTGGACCAACAACAACCTCTCTGCTCATGCCACTCTTACCCTGGTCAAGGCTACCCAGCAGAACACCACCATTGTCCCTTGACCACCATGGATGAGCGAGTTTGGGGGGGAGGAACTTGACTGGTCTGCACAGAGTCCTGACCTCAACCCCGATAGAACACCTTTGGTGATGAATTAGAGTGGAGACTGCGAGTCAGGCCTTCTCGTCCAACACCAACCTCCTTGATCATGCCACTCTTACCCTGGTCAAGCCTACCCAGCAGAACACCACCATTGTCCCATGACCACCATGGATGAGCGAGTTTGGGGTGGAGGAACTTGACTGGTCTGCACAGAGTCCTGACCTCAACCCGATAGAACACCTTTGGTGATGAATTAGAGCGGAGACTGTGAGTCAGGCCTTCTCGTCCAACACCAACCTCCTTGATCATGCCACTCTTACCCTGGTCTAGTCTACCCAGTAGAACACCACCATTGTCCCATGACCACCATGGATGAGCGAGTTTGGGGTGGAGGAACTTGACTGGTCTGCACAGAGTCCTGACCTCAACCCCATAGAACACCTTTGGTGATGAATTAGAGTGGAGACTGTGAGTCAGGCCTTCTCGTCCAACACCAACCTCCTTGATCATGCCACTCTTACCCTGGTCTAGTCTACCCAGTAGAACACCACCATTGTCCCATGACCACCATGGATGAACGAGTTTGGGGGTGGAGGAACTTGACTGGTCTGCACAGCATAGACACCCTCCTAAACCTTGTGGATGGCCTTCCCAGAAGAGTTGAAGCTGTTATAGCTGCAAAGGGCGGAGCCAACTCAATATTGAACCCTCCGAACTAAGACTGGGATGCCATTAAAGTTCATGTGTGTGTAAAGGCAGGCGTCCCAATACTTTTGACAATATTGTGTAAGCTTTGTGGTGATTATTCGTGACACCTGGACGAATGCTTGGGACATTCCCACAGCAAATGTTTTTTTTGTTTTTTTTTTTTATAGAGGGGACCCCCAAGTGTTGGCCAAGCCATGAGTGAAAGGATTTGCATACTCAACAGTAAGGCGCATGCCGTCAGATTAAAAGAAAGGAAAAGCCGAAGCTTTCGGTATGGTAAGACGCATGCGAGGATGACTCCCCATCCGCAATAGGACTATGATGACCCACAAGCCGTCTGTAACATGCATGCAAATAGTACATAAACGTATTTTACCAAATCTGGAGCCGGTAGAAGACCTGAAACTGTAATACGGTCGTGTTAGCAGAGCAGCTACTAATAGCAAAAGAAGAGATTAAAGGGAAGTTTTTATTTAATAAGTTCATCCCAAGCAATTAGTTAAAATTCCGTATATATGAGAGCACAGCATGGTCAGTTCTGTAGCTATGCCTGCTCTCCTGCAATGATCAGACTTGTCCTGACACCCCCCCCCCCCAATGCCATTCACTGGGAAGATCAGTGTGCTGCTGTTTCTTCCTCCCCCAGCTCTTATGCAGCTGAGAACAGAGATGTGATCACTTCTAAAAAAAAAGGGGGAAAAAAGGTATTTATAATGTTTGTTTTTTTTAAAATATCTATACACAAATGTTTTACCTTTCATTTATATTTTAAACTGAATGGGTTGTTTTACACGTTTCCTCTAGACTAGACTCTAGACTAGGGGTCTCCAAACTCTTCAAACAAAAGGCCCCTTTACTGTTCTTCAGACTTTAGGGGGGCCGGACTGTGGCCATCGGGAGTACAAAGTGTCCCAGTGTCAGTGGAAGGAATTTTGCCCCATCATTTGTGACATTGGGCCCCATTGTTGGTGTCATTGGGAGGAATTGTGCCCCATCATTGGAATGAATCGTGCCCCATCATTTGTTGCATTGGGCTCCATTGTTGGTGTCGTTGGGAGGAATTGTGCCTCATCATTAGTTTTATTGGGCCCCATTGTTGGTGTCGCTGGGAGGAATTGTGCCCCATCATTGGTGTCATTGGGCCCCATCGTTGGTGTCATCGGGAGGAATTGTGCCCCATCATTGGTGTCATTGGAAGGAATTGTGCCCTATCATTGGTGTCCTTGGGCCCCATTGTTGGTGTCATTGGGCCCCATCGTTGGTGTCATCGGGAGGAATTGTGCCCCATCATTGGTGTCATTGGAAGGAATTGTGCCCTATCATTGGTGTCATTGGGCCCCATTGTTGGTGTCATTGGAAGGAATTGTGCCCCATCATTGGTGTCATTGGGCCCCATTGTTGGTGTAGTTGGGAGGAATTGTGCCAAATCATTAGTATCATTGTGCCCCATTCTAGGTGTCATTGGCAGCAATTGTGCCCCATCATTGGTGTCATTGGAAGGAATTGTGCCCCATCATTGGTGTCATTGGGCCCCATTGTTGGTGTCATTGGAAGGAATTGTGCCCCATCATGGGTGTCATTGGAAGGAATTGTGCCCCATCATTGGTGTCATTGAGCCCCATTGTTGGTGTCATTGGAAGGAATTGTCCCCCCTCATTGGTGTCATTGGAAGGAATTGTGCCCCATTATTGGTAACATTGGGCCCCATTGTTGGTGTCGATGGGAGGAATTGTCCCCCATCATTGGTGTCATTGGTAGGAATTGTGCCCCATCATTAGTATCATTGGGCCCCATTGTTGGTGTCATTTGAAGGAATTGTGCCCCATCATTTGTGTCATTGGGCCCCATTGTTGGTGTCATTGGAAGGAATCGTGCCCCATCATTGGTGTCATTGGGCCCCATTGTTGGTGTCGTAGGGAGAAATTTTGCCCCATCATTAGTATCATTGGGCCCCAATCTTGGTGTCATTGGAAGGAATTATGCCCCATCATTAGTATCCTTGGGCCCCATTGTTGGTGTCATTGGAAGGAATAATGCCCCATCATTAGTATCCTTGGGCCCCATTGTTGGTGTCATTGGAAGGAATTATGCCCCATCATTAGTATCATTGGGCCCCATTGTTGGTGTCATTGGGAGGAATTGTGTCCCACATTCATGTCAGTGAATAAAATAGCACCCCAAGGGCCAGATAAAAGAAAGCAAAGGGCCGCATCTGGCCCCCGGGCCGCAGTTTGGAGACCCCTGATTCTAGAAAAACCTTTTTCTCAACCGTTTTACCCCCAGAGGAACCCTTAAAATAACTTTCAGGTCTCATGAAGCCCCCCTGCCTAAACCCATTTATTTGTGGTCAGTCTGAGAAGTGCCCCCTTTACAGTAGAGTAATGCCACCATTAAGGACAACTAAATAGATTATTGATGGCTCTGTTGGCCCAAGAAACTGGTGCAAGCACCATCACATAGGGGGTCATCCACAGCCTAACCACTTCAGGACCCCCTACCCACAATGTACTGCAGGTGGGCGGCCCATACAGGCAAGGCTGAGTCACTGGCCTCTTCCGGGGTATAGGGAGCGCACCTGCCCCCCCCCCCTCCTCGCCACACCCAATGTGATTGTACACAGTGGGATTTTGTCAGCAGGTCCCAGCCAATGATTCATGGCTAGGACCTGCTGATTGGCTGTGCCCAATGACAGCCCAGAGCTCTATGTTGCCAATCAATGGATGTGCAGGGGGTTGGGGGGAGCGTGTCAGGACAAGTCTTCTGTAAGGGGTGGGCGGAAAACTAACGATGCCCCAGGGGATGCCCCATTGTTGTAGGGGACCTCTTCAGGACCCTTTGGCCCTTGCGGCTTTATGAAATAGTCCTATTCTCTGCTGCTTTGTTGCCTCTCGTTTTTGCCTTGATATTTACACATTACACATTTCAGCTGTTTTTGTAAGGCCAACCCATTGTGACAATTGTCAATGCCCGCCCCTGAGTGGGCGGAACTATAGCATATTATCTACCTGTTAAAACTGAATAAAAATGATTGAAACAGAAAAATTCCAGTATATAAACCATCATTTGTATTTGCTATATGCACTTATTGGGATTTTTTTTTATTTGCCAAAGACATGTAGCAGAATACATTTTGTCCTAAATGTATAAAGAAATTGGATGTGTCTTGTAGCAGAAAGTAAAGAATATTGTTTTTTTTTCTCTTCAAAATTTGCGGTCTCTTTTCATTTATATAATAAAAACTAAAAACCCCAGTGGAGGGGGAGGGGTAGAGAGAGAGAGAGGGGGGAGGGGGAGAGGGAGAGAGAGAGAGAGAGAGAGAGAGGGGGGGGGGGGGGGGGGGGGAGAGGGGGGAGAGAGAGGGGAGGGGGTTGAGAGAGAGGGGGGGGGAGAGAGGAGAGAGAGAGAGAGAGAGGGGTTGAGAGAGAGGGGGAGAGATAGAGAGGGGGAGAGGGAGAGAGAGAGAGAGGGGGGGTGAGAAAGAGGGGGGAGAGGTAAGGTCAGAGAGAGAGGGGGGGTGAGAGAGAGAGAGAGGGGGGTAAGGTGAGAGAGAGAGAGAGAGAGGAGAGAGAGAGAGAGAGAGAGAGAGAAAGAGAGAGAGAGAGAAGGAGCAAGTGAGAGAGAGAGGGGGGATGCGGTTGAGAGAGAGAGAGAGAGAGAGAAGAGAGAGAGGGGGGGGGCAAAGAGAGGGGGGAGAGAGAGAGGTAAGGTGAGAGAGAGATAGGGGAGTGAAGGAGTGAAGGAGTGCGAGAGGGGGGTGAGAGAGGGAGGGGGTGGGGGTGAAAGAGGGGGTGAGAGAGAGAGAGAGGGGGGGTGAGAGAGAGACAGACAGAGGGGAGGGGGTTGAGAGAGGGGGGAAGAGAGGGGGGGAGAGGTAAGTGAGAGAGAAGGGGGAGTGAAGGAGCGAGAGAGGAG
>JBBGZY010001950.1:220000-304734 GCA_037952925.1 Lithobates clamitans | reverse complement strand
GGGTCTATAGGTGATGTGGAACAAGAACCTTGAAAAAAAAAGTGCCCATCGGGCCTGTCGAGGTTTTAGTCTTTTGGCAGTCCTTAAATATTCAAGGTTCTTGTGATCTGTATAAATCAATATTGGATGAGCGGCTCCTTCTAACAAATACCTCCACTCTTCCAGGGCGGCCTTTATGGCAAGAAGCTCCCGATCTCCCACGTCGTAGTTTCTCTCCGCTGGAGCAAGTTTTCTGGAGAAAAAAGCTACAGGATGGACTAAATCCTTGGGACCTTGGCGCTGGGACAGAACTCCCCCGACTGCACTTTCGGAAGCATCTACCTCCAGAATGTAAGGTAGTGCCGGATCTGGGTGGCTTAGTACAGGGGCAGTTGTAAACAGTCCTTTAAGAGTTTCAAAGGCAGCCTGGGCTTCGGGAGACCAGCGGAAACGAGCACCCTGTTTGGTAAGTTGGGTAATTGGTGAGATGATAGCTGAAAAGTTCTTGATAAATCTGCGGTAAAAATTAGAAAACCCAATGAACCGCTGGATCCCCTTCTTATCAGTGGGCGCAGGCCAGGTCAGGATTGCAGACACTTTTTGAGGGTCCATTTCAATCCCTCCGGTAGAAATGATCAAGCCCAAGAACTGGATACTCTGCCGCTCAAACTCGCATTTCTCGGGTTTGGCATAGAGTCCATGTAAGCGGAGATGGCAGAGAACGTTCTTGACATGCTCCCGATGGTCAGCAAGGGAGGTAGAGAACACCAGGATGTCATCTAAATAAACAATAACGAAAATGTCCAGGTAGTCTTTGAAGACGTCATTGATGAAGTGTTGGAAGGTTGCCGGGGCGTTACACAAGCCGAAGGGCATGACGAGATACTCATAATGGCCAAAACGAGTACGGAAGGCGGTTTTCCACTCGTCTCCCTGGCGTATGCGGATGAGGTTGTAGGCTCCCCTCAGGTCAAGTTTAGTAAAAATAGTAGCAGAACGAAGTCTTTGGAAAAGCTCAGGAACCAAAGGAAGAGGATAACGGTTTTTCACCGTGATCTTGTTCAGGTCCCGGTAATCTACACACGGCCGTAGTGAATGGTCCTTCTTCTCCACGAAGAATATTCCCGCCCCGGCGGGTGAGGTAGAGGGGCGAATGAAGCCTTTCTTGAGGCTCTCATCAATATATTCCTTTAGTGCTGCTAATTCTTTCTCAGACAGTGGGAAAATCCGACCAAATGGAATAGCAGCCCCAGAAAGGAGCTCAATGGGGCAATCGTAAGCCCTGTGTGGAGGTAAGGTGTCTGCTCCCCGTTTGCTGAATACATTGAGGAACTCGTGATAAGCCCCAGGCACCTTTTGGCAGAGCTCAGCATCAACGTCCATACACAACAGGGTGGTGGGTGCAGCAGTGGGATTGGACAGGCAGTGCTTCTGGCAGTAAGATGATTGGTACTTGATACTGCCTGATTTCCAGTCCACCTCCGGGTTATGGGCCTGTAGCCATGGTAGACCAAAAATGACGGGGTACAGAGGTGAAGAAATGGCATCTAGACGCAAAAGTTCCTTATGGCCAGTAGAGGTCGTAGTTAACAGTGGAGGGGTCTCCTGGGTCACCAATCCGGACTTTATACGAGAGCCGTCAGCCAGAAATACGGTAAGTCCCTGTTCTTTGGATTGAAGAGGAATACCTTGTTGGGCAGCAAATGCCAAATCAATGAAGCAACTGCACGCCCCAGAGTCCACAATTGCAGTAGCTGACACGCTTCTCCCTGGGAGCTGAAAGGTAACAGGAAGCGCCAATTGAGCAGAAGTTGCTGGAGGGACCGCCTGGCTTGCTGAAGAAGCAGGGGAGGATCCGCGTCCCTTAGCAGGACAAGTCTGTACATAGTGACCCGCCCTGCCGCAGTAGAGGCAGAGGTTGCCTTGAAGACGTCGTGTCCGTTCCTCAGGGGACAGCGACGGGCGAATCAAGCCTAGCCGTGTGGGTGTTACAGTTTCTGATGCAGTAGAGACCGACCTGACAGATGTCGGCCGAACAGGAACTGCTGACTTCTCCCGCCAGCGCTCTCGCAGGCGACGGTCGATCTGGATTGATAATGTGATTAAGTCCTCCAGGGTACTTGGAGCACCCACACAAGCTAACTCGTCTTTTAAGTCCTCTGATAGCCCCAGGCGAAACTGATGTCGCAGGGCTGCATTATTCCAGTGGGTATCTGCACTCCAGCACCTGAAATCCCTTATATAGTCCTCGACCGCTCTGCGGCCTTGTCGGAGTGCATGGAGAGAGGACTCGGCAGTAGTGGTTAGTAGAGGGTCCTCGTATATCTTGGCCATTGCTTGGAAGAAAGAGGACATGGTATTTAGTTGTAAGTCCTTCTTTTCCAACAGATGATGAGCCCAGGTTTGGGGTTCACCTTGAAGTAGGGATATGATGAACCCCACCTTTGTAGTCTCTGCAGCAAAAGTCCGTGGCTGGAGTGAAAAATAAAGCTGACAGGCATTGCGGAATGCTCTGAACTGAGTCCGATCTCCAGAAAATCTGTCAGGACTAGGTACACGTGGTTCTGGGGATGTCATCATTGCAGCGGGAATGGCCGAAGAGAGCTGGACTTGCACATGCTCCACCAGACGTACATATTTCTCCTGCAGGGACTTGACCGCTTGAGTAAGGCCTGTGAGGCATTGGCAGACTTCATGTAGGGGAGAGGTTCCTCCTGCAGGCTCAATCATGGCTGCTTGGTACTGTCACGTACCTGGTGGCGAGCCTGATGTGTAGAGGAAGGCCTCCCGTACAACTCCGGCTCAAGGGCCGCTGGTAGTGGAACAGCTGGCGCTGGAGCACGGCGGAGTAAGAGTGCCTATGGAAGTCCCGAAGTCTGAGCAGGAAGTTGCCGGAACACACAGGTGGACGGCTGGACTTGACTGGAAGCAGACAGGAGAGTCGCTGGATCACTTCGGCAGAAGAGAGACAGATCAGATGACTCAGCTGGCAGGAACGTGGTCAGGTCACAGACAGATTTGGCAACAGCTAGGCAGATCAGGTACAACAGCAGGCAGGAGAGAGGTCAGGTCACAGGCAGGATCGGCAGCAGGTAGGCAGATCAGGTACAAACAGCAAGCAGGAGAGAGGTCAGGTCACAGGCAGATTCGGCAGCAGGTAGGCAGATCGGGTACAAACAGCAGGCAGGAGAGAGGTCAGGTCACAGGCAGGTTCGGCAGCAGGTAGGCAGATCAGGTACAAACAGCAGGCAGGAGAGTAGTCAGGTAGCAGGCCGGAACGGTGATCGGAAGACAACACAGGTAGCAGGGATTCAGGTACACGCTGTAGGCCAAGCAGCAACCAGCCAGTACTAAGTCTGTGTTTAAATAGGCCGTCTGGCGCCAATTCTGATGACAGGCGTGCGCGCGCGCACACGCGCAGCGCGAACGCGCGATCGCGCATTCACTGATGCGCCCGTAGTTGTTCTTGGAATCCCTTGCCGGCACCTGCGCACAGGTGTATGCTTGCGAGCATTAGCTGTATTCTGCGGATGACTTCCCTGACACCATTATTTAGGCATTCACCTCTCAATGAAGTGGAGAGGGTTACCTGTCCAAGAGTCCCCCCCTATAATGTTAGAAATGGCCCATGAGAGGGGGGAGGGGGAATATGATAGGTGTACCTTATACTTTGGTGTTTAAAAATTTCCATTAATAAATGTTATCTTGATGTTGGTCAAGAATGTTTGTGTCTAATCTGCTTTCCATGTTTTAATGTACAAAAAGACTTTTTTTTTCCAACACAGTTTCCTTCCAACCCACAGGAATGGCAGACTGTGGCCTCCCACTTTGCCCAGTGGTGGGACTTTCCTAACCGCGGAGGGGCAATTGATGGGAAACACGTCCACATCGTCCCACCACCCAACTAGGGGTCATACTATTATAATTATAAAGCGTTCAATAGTATTGTGATGTTGGCGGTGGTGTCGGCTAAATATGAGTACATGTATGTGGACGTGGGGAAGAATGGCCGGATGTCCGATGGTGGAGTCATCGCCCAGACGGAGTTTTACAGGCGTCTCCAGAATGGCAGCTTGGACTGGCCACCTCCAGAAGACAATGTGGAAGGACTCCCATTCGTCTTCTTTGCAGACGAAGCCTTTGCGCAGGGGGACCACCTTATGCGGCCATTCCCAAAGAGGACTATCACCCCGGACCAGAGGATTTTTAATTACCGGCTGGCCAGAGCCAGAAGAGTGGTGGAGTACACATTTGGAATCATGGCCAGCCGGTTCCGCCTATTTCTTACACCCATCCATATGGCGGAGTATAAACTGAATCATATAATTCTGGCGTGCTGTGTTCTACATAACTTTTTACGGCAACATTCTGCCAACTATGCTGGCTCAGTTGGGCCTGAGGCCGGAATTATAAATGAAACAACCCTGACGGCACTTGAAAGTGGCCGTCCTGGCTTGCCCTCCCTGAGTGCCCGTGATGTCCAGCTAAGATACCTTGAGTTCTTTGCGGGTAGGGGGGCCATCAATATGCCAGACAATTTGTGAAACCTTGATCAAATAAAAAAAAATTAAGCAAATCTTTGGTGACATTTACTGCTTGTGTTTGTTTTAGCTGACCCTGACCGAAATGTAGTGAGTCCTGAAAATGGCGTGATTGTGTAACCTTATACAAAGCACTGTTGGGTGTTATTTACTAAAGGCAAAGACACTTTGCACTACAAGTGCACTTATAAATGCACTGAAACTGCACTTGTAGTGCAAAGTGGATTTGCCCTTAGGAAATAACCCCCATTGTCACAGAAAGCAGCAATTACATCACCACAAAAGTGTTGTAATGTTGAGACAATAATCCACACATTCTTGATTAACAATCTTTTTAATACCTGCACAATCACATGTGCATTTAGAAAAGGTCCATTTAAGATAAAACAGGCATGTTTCAAAACAACAAGAAAGACACAAATCTTGAACTTACAAAGTTCACGTTTGGTAGAACTTGAAGGCAATATCAGACATGAGTATTTAGGAACTGTGTTTGATATTGCGTTCAGATGGTGTGAAGTCACCCCAGGAAAAGCCAAATTTTGAAGATGCACACCAATTTACGAATGTCAACATGTGCTAGCTGCCATCACGGGGCATCAAGGGACATGTTTTGGGGGAGCAACACCTTCCTCTCAGATAATTTATTATTGAGGAAGGGGTTGCACCCCCAAAACGCGTCCATTGATCTCCTGTGATGGCAGATAGCACATGTTGACACACTGTGTGCATCCTCAAAATTTGGCTTTTCTAAAAATCGCTAAAACATTTTGAACATTGTAGCACACAAAAAAACAAAGGGATTTGGAGGGGTTTTAAACTCTCCCAAAAACATCAATGATGTTCTTATTTTTTGAAAAACATCATTGATGTTTTTCTTGAGGTTTTCCAATGCTAAATTACACCCCATGATCTCCCCGATCAGGATCTGTGCACTTTCCGAGGTGAAATGCCCTGGATCCACAACATCACGATCACCTAAAAAGAGAGAAACCAAAAAAAACAGGCATTATAAATATGCCGGCATCCATCTCTTACCTGAGCCTGTGGTCGCAGACACTCACCTGTTGTGGTGACTAGTTCCACCACGTCTTCCCCCTCCTGCTCTTCTTGTGTTGGGGGTATTCCCCTTCTTCCAGAGGTGGGGGGTCTGTGGTCTCCTCGGATGAGGGGTGTCCTCCGAGTCTTTTCTCCCCTATGTAAAACAAAAATGGTATACTTAGCACACAGATATTTGATGGCAGAACTATAAATAGGAAACATTGCTTGGAAGTGGTGTAAAATTGTCTATTTTGGCAGAGTTCCAAGATGTAGAATTTTGAGTGTCCTTTGTCAAGCTTCAATACTTTACCTGTTTGGGACAAGCTTCACAGATGGAGACACCCCTATAGTATACACTGGAGCACCTGTGTGACCCCCCTAATAAAAATGGTGTTCTTGTGTCCCACACTAGTGCTCCAGCGTCCAGATGTGAAAATACAAGTAGGCCCTAAAAAGAGTGGGCAAATGCATATGGCCAAAACAATGATGTTTTATAGGCCGAAAGAAAAATGTTTGATACGAACGAATAATGTGCCCATGAACATGAAAGTTGCCATTTTAAACTGTACAACACTTAAGAAAAGCACATGGAGCAGCACGAACGTAATAAAGACAAAAAGAATAGGAACACAGCACAACTACTTACTTTTTTGCAGCACTCTCTGGATCTCTCTGTACTGCTCATGTTCTCGTAATTTCAGGTCCGACCACCGCTTCCTGAGCTGATCTTTCGATCGACGTACCCTGAAATTCCGGTGCAGACTTTTGACCACTTTCGCCATGATCTTGACATTGGGGTTGGGGTAAGGTCCATACTTCCCGTCATAGTCGTCCTTCTTCAGGATGTGGACCATCTCCAACATCTCCCCACAGGACATATTTGAGGCCTTAAATCGTCTCCTACTGGATCGGGACGTTTCCGGATCCGGGCTTTCCTCCTCCTCCTCCTCGTTGCTATATTTAGCACGCACCTGCTGTGTCTCCGCCATGTTCTCTTCCCCCACTGCGCCGAACTAAAAGGGGCGCGGAATAGACTAGAAACAACGTCGGGGCGGGTGGAGTTATACGCATGCGCAGTGTGTATAAAGCGTAACACGCGTGCGTAGTACGTACGATCTGTGAGCGGAGGAAGGAGCATTGGAGGCGCCGATCGTGAGAACGAAGGTAAGATCTAAACTTGGGCCTATACTGCTTCTAAATTGAAGCCTATATTGTAACAAGATTAGGAGAGTTTGGCCTGACATTAGGGTTTGTCTTTTGTTGTGTCTTGCAGAGAAAATGGATGGCTTTAACGACCACAATTTCCTCCCCCTGTTCATAGACAAATACAGGGAGCTGCCCTGTCTGTGGCAGGTGAGACATCCACATTATAATAATAAACAAAAGAGGCAGGCAGCGCTGGAGAAACTGCTGGAGTTGGTGAAGTCGGTGGTCCCCACGGCAACCATCCCCTATTTAAAAACCAAAATTGGTGGCCTGGGGAGCACTTATCTTAGGGAGCGCAAGAAGGTCACGGATTCCCAGAGGTCCGGAGCAGGAGCAGATGACGTTTATGTCCCCAGGCTGTGGTACTATGAGAGACTGCAATTTCTTTTAGACCACACTGAAGTCAGGGAATCCCTCTCCACTCTTCCTTCCACTCTTCCTTCCACCCCAGCTGAGGCTTCCGATGTCCAACCTGGGCCTTCCAGCCAGGAAGAAGTGGAGGAGCCCAGCTTGAGCCAGGTATAGCATTCTTCTACAGATTTCTGGTCAACAAAGAAATGATCTTTACTAGATGTCATTATTGATCACTAATTGCTGATTGAAAAAAGTGTTTTACATATCAATAGACAGTAGTGGGCACCAAAAATTGGGACAAGAATGAAAAATGCTGGGCTCAGAAGGATAGTCGGTTATATTTGTTAACATTCAATTTGCAACAGTCAGGAGGTGAAAATTGTGTGTGATTGATGAATAAATAACTAAAACTATGTCCCTTTTTCATACACAGGAAGACCTCAGCCAGGAGGAGGCTGTGGAATGTGGCAGCCAGGAGGAGGCGGGGCTAAGTTGCAGCCAGGAGGAGGCAGGGCTAAGTTGCAGCCAGGAGAAGCCTGGGACAAATTGAAGCCTGACAGAATCGCAGGTTCCTCCCCTCAGCCTTACATACAAAATAAAAGCGACTCACATGCAGGATTCTGTGCTCAGGCTGATTCAGGAGGCTTCTGCATCCCTCAGAGCCTTACCCACTCCTGAAGAGGCCTTTGCCTGCATGGCTGCCACAAAACTGCAGGGCATGCAGGAGGGTCAACGCAAAATATGTGAGGACCTTCTTTATAAAGTCCTAAGTAAGGGGGAGAGTGGTGAACTAACACCCAATACCCACCTGAGTGAGTTGCCCCCTCCTCCTCCTCCTCCTGCCCCAACTCCACAACCAGAGCCACAGCATGAAAGGAAGCATGGAAGGAAGACCAGAGAGTGATGGCCCTGGGTTCAGTCTGGTCTGACAAAAGATGCAGTCTCTTGTATGACCACAGCCTGGGGAATCAGATGTCATCTGCTGCTCTCCGGATCTCTGGGACTTCTGGACCAGACTGCACTCCCTTATATATGGACTCCTCAGGCCACCAATTCTGCTTGAAAATAGTTGATGTGTGCCCTGGGGGCCAAAGTCTTCACCCATTTCTGCTGTTTCTCCAGCGTTGCCTCCCTCTTTGTTTAGTTGTGAGCCCTTAATAAATGAAATTTTTGTTCAATTATACTCTCCTATGTGTGTTTTCATTCAAAAATGACAGTTTGTTTGTGAGGAGGCAGGTACATTTCAAAATACAATGTGAAATTAACAAGGGACACCAACACCAAACAATTTCCTACAGATTAAATAATACAAGATATCAATGGTGTTGAAGTAACTTGACACACAAAACACACACAAAAATATTATAGAGTAAAACACAACAAAAACAACAATAAAAACACAGCCTTGAAAAAAAAACAAACCCCCAAAAAATACAAAACCAGCCTGAAAGAAAACCAAAAAAAATTACAAACAACCAAAAACGAATTTGGTCAGATGTGACAAATCTAAATATATTGAGGGAATCCCAATAAATAATAAAGAAATAAGTTTGTGAGAAGTCTGTGTGAATATGAGCAGCAAAACTATTTCATTCTTCTCACATTATAAAGAAGAAGAGAGTACGCTGTATTAAACAATGTTTGACATTGCAGCGTGACGAAAGTGCTGTATCCATTCCGAACACTAATTTTACCCGACCGAGCTGTTCCATCTCGGAATTTCTTCTGAGCATGCGTGGCACTTTGTGCGTCAGAACTGGCCACACACGGTCGGAATTGACGCGATTGGATTTTGTAGTCGGAAAATTTTATAGCCTGCTCTCAAACTTTGTGTGTCGGAAAATCCGATGGAAAATGTCCGATGGAGCCCACACACGGTCGGAATTTCCGACAACACGCTCCGATCGGACATTTTCCATCAAAAAATCTGACCGTATGTACGGGGCATAAGAGTGTAGCAGAAAGTTTCTGCAGCATGGCCTCAGATACTACATTTTTGATGTTTGCTGCAGGTAAATCAAAAGTTGCACCTCAAAGTTTGCAGCTTATTTCAGTGCTGCGGGACTGTAAAGATGCAAAACAATGTTTCTGCAGCTGCCAAATTGAAGGCAGCACAGTGGCTAAGTGGTTAGCAATTCCACCCAGCCATACTAGCGTCACTGGTTCCAATCCCAACCACGACACTACCTGTCTGGAGTTTGTATGTTCTCCCTGTGCCTGCATGGCTTTCCTCTGGGTACTCCAGGTTTCCTCCCACACTCCAAATACATGCTAGTATGTTAATTAGTTCCTGTCTAAATTGGCCCTAGTATGTATGAATGTGAGTTAGGGACCTTAGATTTTGAGGGTCGGGACTGGTGTGAATGTACAATGTATATGTAACGTGCTGTGTAAATTGACAGTGCTATATAAGTACTTGTAATAAATAATATGTACAGCAGGATAATTGTGTGTTAAATCCTAATATTTGCAACCTATTTCTATGCTCCAATATTGTAAAGGTAAATTACAAGGTTTCTGCAACTGGACCTCAGCAGCAAAGTTCTAATATTTGCTGCAGGGTAAATCTTGCATTGTGCTAAAGTTTGCAGCCATAACTAGGATAGCTAAAAGCTAATCACCCAACTAACCAAATGCTCCCACATTATAAACAATGTCACCCCCTTATTTAGGTAAGAACCATGCAACACATAGGGTGGGGTTAAATGGCCAAAATCGACCCTTTATTAACAGAACAGCTTTATTTAAATAACTAACATAATACTTCTGACCTACTCCATATACATAGATTTTTTAAATCCTTGACGGTACCATATACCCCTAACATATTTTTTGTGTCTGAGGCACCAGCTAGCTGAATTGCCACCCCAGTCGCAACCTACTCACTCAGGGCCTAAACCCAACTGACCTCAGTCACCCAGAGTCCTTAACAATACCCGGTCACTACACAGTGAACCGTTCCCACTAGAGGATACCATACCTCAGATGGTTCCCCACCGTTTACCCAATGACCATATTTAGACCGCCGTCAAGGACCTCAAAACGCTCATACAGAAATTAAACAGCAATAAAACCAACATAAACATCACAAACAGAGGCGGGAGGGTGGGATGTTCGCCCCCTAATTCCTGCTCGGCAACTGCTGGAAGCTAATACTCTCTGGGCTCCCCCTATCTGCTTTTCTCTCCAGCCAATGGGTGAAGACCTGGTTAAGCAGACAGTATTTGTGTTAACCCTGCATTGACTGGATACCCTTATCACCCTGTCATGTATCCCCTTTGCTGATTTCATGCCTGCTCAGCTACAGTCCTTTCTTGACTAGGATGGCTAAGAGCTAACCACCCAACTAACCAAATTCTCCCACATTATAAACAATGTTACCCCTTATTTAAGTAAGAACCACGCAACATATAGGGTGGGGTTAAATGGCTGAAATCGACCTTTTAGTAACAGAACAGCTTTATTTAAATAACTAACATAATACTTCTGACCTACTCCATATACATAGATTTTTGAGATCCTTGACGGTACCATATACCCCTAATATATTTTTTGTGTCTGCGGCACCAGCTAGCTGAGTTGCCACCCCAGTCGCAACCTACTGACTCAGGGCCTAAATCCAACTGACCTCAGTCACCCAGGGTTCTTAACAATACCCAGTCACTACACAGTGAACCGTTCCCACTCGAGGATACCATACTTCAGATGGTTCCCCACCGTTTACCCAATGACCATATTTAGACCACCGTCAAGGACCCCAAAACGCCACAGCGACGCAGGTGTGAAACCTTACACCTGCGCGCCCGCCACACATGAAAAGCCAGCTGCAGGCCATCCTCCAACCCCAAATACCACAAGTCCGTACTCACTGCATTGAGGTGTACCCCGTCACCTTCTCAAAGAATGGTGGCTGTTTCACTTCCTGTGAAGATTCTAACCAGAATTCCCTCCTTGCTGACAACTTCCTTAGTTACACATACAAATAAACTAAGAAACAGAACTGCAGCAACACCAAAAAGGAACGCTAGATGGAGCCTGCACACCACATATGATTGTCTTAAGTAAATTACACACTTTGCATGTAAATTTAACAACAGAGGTACAAATAAGGTACAAATAATCAGCAAGACATCTGGTGGACAGAACATTCCCCACCTGACATCAAGTGATGTCACTAACAGAGTCCTCCGTAGAAAGCAACAGAATAAGTTCGGTCACTGGTCTCAAGAATTCTTTAGTCTCATTCTGTTGAAAGATCTTGACCTCGACCTTACGGACACGATTATCCTTGCTTGGCGGTACTTTGGTGATCAAACCTAAAGGCCACATATTCTTTAGTGTCTGGCAATCTTTCATGAGCACAACATCACCAGGTTTAAGATTAGGCTTTTCAGTGTGTCACTGTCTCCTTACTTGTAAAGTAGATATATATTGTTCCCTCCACCGGTTCCAGAAGGTATTGGCAATGGTTTGTACTTGTCTCCATTGATGTTTGTAAAGGTCCTTCTCACAAAACTCTCCAGCTGGAGCACTGGCAAGACAAGTCCTTTGCGAGAGTAACATGGCAGGTGTGAGGACCACTGGATCTTCAAAGTCATTTGAAATGGATGTCAAAGGTCTGGTGTTAATGATAGCTGTAACCTCTGCCATAAATGTCACTAAACATTCATGAGTAAGCCTAATGCCCCGTACATACGTTCGGACATTGATCTGACATTCCGACAACAAAATCCATGGATTTTTTCCGACGGATGTTGGCTCAAACTTGTTTTGCATACACACGGTCGCACAAAGTTGTCGGAATTTCCGATCACCAAGAATGCGGTGATGTACACCACGTACGACGAGACTAGAAAAGGGCAGGTCTGAACCAAGCACGGCACCCTTTGGGCTCCTTTTGCTAATCTCGTGTTAGTAAAAGTTTGGTGAGAGATGATTCGCGTTTTTTCAGACTCATGGTTTTCAGATCATTTTCTGCTGTTCAGTTTGTGCTTGTGCGTTTGAATCTGGTCTTCAGGGCATGCAGCGAGTTACGTGTGACTCTTGTCATTGTGTTCTTGTTTGTTCGTTACTGTTTTTCAGGTCGCCTTGCTGTTCTTCAGTGCGTTCTATTACTTCGTTCTGAGCAGCCGACCGTTTTCTAGCCATGTTGCGTATACGTACTCCTCGTAGAGTTCTTGCTGTGCGGGGGCTTGGTGTTGGGGTCCTTACCTTGACACAAGTCCAGTCCATGAACAGGGTGGGGAGGAGTTCATGGACCAAGAATTGGTTGCTCCAGCGTGACCAGTTCTGTTACATGCCTTTGCTCTGTAAGATCCGTGAGAATAATACTGATGATTTCAGGAACTTTCTCCGGATGACGGACCACGTATTTCACAGTTAGTTGGCTTTGCTGACTCCTTATATTAGCAGGCAGGATACCTGCATGAGGCAAGCCATAACTCCGGAGCAGAGGCTAGTAGCCACTCTGCAGTACTTGGCGATGGGGAGAAGCCTACAGGACCTCAAGTTCTCGACAGGCATCTCCCCCCATGCTCTGGGGATCATTATCCCAGAGACCTGTTCTGCCATCATTCAGGTCCTGCAGAAGGAGTATATTGTGTTAAGATTTATCCTTTAACATCACAATTTATTGTATTTAATTTTTGATAATATATTGTATTTCTTTCCTCATTCCCTAATGACCATGATTGTAATATGCTGTGAATGTCCCCTTTGTCCTCATTCATGCTGGATTTTTATGTAATTATTTTTTTGTCCTTCATACATATTTGCCTTCACTTACCTCCCCAGCATGGTCCCCTAGCCCTATATTCACCTCACGTAGTCACTTAACAATGTATTTTATCAGCTCCATAGTAGTACTTTACCCTAAATACCCCCAAACATTTTTTAAATTAGATTGGTGCTTAAAATTCATGCAGAGTGCCAGAGGCTTTTTTTTTGGGTCCCCAAATCATTTGGAACCCTCCCTCCCCCCAACTGCTAAGTCAGCTGATACCAATTCTCTATCCTCAATCATCTATCTGCTGACTTTGCCAAACCCATACACACTATACCCATCTCTTTTGTGGTCAGATTTATGGATGAATTCCCCAAAGCATGTAGTGCAAGGGCCTGCCTGTATACTTTCAAATGGTACTGTTTAAAGTTTTTGTATACTATTATTATCTTGATAGGTAATAGCAGAATTTCTAAATGTTCTCTAATGTGTACAGTGTGTATTTATATCTTTGTATTATGACACTTCTTACCTGTTCAGTGGGCTGTCAATAGTGTAACTAAGGAGGGGCTGGCCAAAGTAATACACATTATTTAGGCATTTATCTCTTAATGAAGTGGAGAGGGTTACCTGTCCAAGAGCTCCCCCCTAAAATGTTAGAAATGGCCCATGAGAGGGGGGGGGGGGGATCTGATAGGTGTACCTTAAAAACTCTCTCAAATAAATGTTATCTTGATGTTGGCCAATAATATTTGTGTCTAATCTGCTTTCCCTGTTTATGTGCAAAATGACTAATTTTTTGTTGTTGTTTGACTCCACAGTTTCCTTCCAACCCACAGGAATGGCAGGCTGTGGCCTCCCACTTTGCCCAGCGGTGGGACTTTCCTAACTGCGGAGGGGAAATTGATGGGAAACACGTCCACATCTTCCCACCACCCAACTCGGGGTCATACTATTTCAACTATAAGGGGTTCAATAGTATTGTGATGTTGGCGGTGGTGTCGGCTACCTACGAGTTCCTGTATGTGGACGTGGGGAAGAATGGCCGAATGTCCGATGGTGGAGTCATCGCCCAGATGGAGTTCTACAGGCATCTCCAGAATGGCAGCTTGGACTTGCCACTTCCAGAAGACAATGCGGAAGGACTCCCATTCGTCTTCATTGCGGATGAAGCGTTTGCGCTGGGTGGACCATCTTATGCGGCCATTCCCATTTAGGACCCTCACCCCGGACCAGAGGGTTTTTAATTACCGGCTGGCCAGAGCCAGAAGAGTGGTGGAGAACACGTTTGGAATCATGGCCAGCCAGTTCCGCCTATTTTTTACACCCATACACATGCTGGAGTACAAACTGAATCATATCATCCTGGCGTGCTGTGTTCTACACAACTTTTTACGACAACATTTTACCAACTATGCTGGCTCAGTTGGGCCTGAGGCCTGAATTCTAAATGAAACAATCCTGATGGTGCTTGAAAGTGGCCGTCCTGGCCCCCCCCCGAGTGCCCGTGATCTCCGGCTAAGATACCTTGAATACTTTGCGGGTAGGGGGGCTATCAATATGCCAGACAATGTCTGAAACCTTTTTCAAATAATAAAAAAAAAATAACTACTAAAATCTTTGGTGACATTTACTGCTTGTGTTTCTTTTAGCTGACCCTGACAGAAATGTGGTGAGTCCTGAAAATGGCGTGATTGTGTAACATTACAAAGCACTGTTGGGTGTTATTTACTAAAGGCAAAGACACTTTGCACTACAAGTGCACTTGAAACTGCACTTGTAGTGCAAAGTGGATTTTACTATAGGAAATAACCCCCATTGTCACTGAAAACAACAATTAGAGCACAACAAAAGTTTTGGAGCTTTGAAACAATAATCCACACATTCTTGGATAACAATCTTTTTAATACCAGCACAATCATATGTGCATTTAGAAAAGTTCTTTAAAACAAACCAACATGTTTGTTGTATAACAATTTTTGGGGTCACATTAGATAAAGTTGAAATGTCCATTTAAGATAAAACAGGCATGTTTAAAACCAACAAGAAAGACACAAATCTTGAACTTACAAAGTTCACATTTGGTAGAACTTGAAGGCAATATCAGACATGAGTATTTACAAACTGTGTTTGATATTGCGTTCAGATGGGGTGAAGTCACCCCAGGAAAAGCCAAATTTTGAAGATGCACACAAATTGCCGAATGTCAACATGTGCTACCTGCCATCATGATGAATGGACGTGTTTTGTGGGTGCAAACCCTTCCTCTCAGCTACTTTATTATTGAGGAAGGGGTTGCACCCCCAAAACGCATCCATTGATTTCCCGTGATAGCAGATAGCACATGTTGACACACTGTGTGCATCTTCAAAATTTGGCTTTTCGCAAATATGTCAAAAAATGGTAAAAATTTTTAGCTCACAAAAACCAAAGGGATTTGGAGGGGTTTTAAACTCTCCCTAAAACATCGGTGATGTTCTTCATTTTTTTTTGAACATCATTGATGTTTTTCAGGATGTTTTCCAAGTCCCTATTACACCCCATGATCTCCCTGATCAGGATCTGTGCACTTTCAGAGGTGAAATGCCCTGGATCCACAACATCACGATCACCTAAAAAGATAGAAACAAAAACACACCATGTATTAGAAATATGCCCGCATCCATCTCTTACCTGAGCTTGTGGTCGCAGACACTCACCTGTTGTGGTGACAATTTCCACCATGTCTTCCTCCTCCTGCTCTGCTTGGCTTTGGGGGATTTCCCCTTATTCCAGAGGTGGGGGGTCTGTGGTCTCCTCGGATGAGGGGTGTCCTCCGAGTCTTTTCTCCCCTATGTAAAACAAAAATGGTATACTTAGCACACAGATATTTGATGGCAGAACTATAAATAGAAAACATTGCTTGGAAGTGGTGTAAAATTGTCTATTTTGGCAGAGTTCCAAGATGTAGAATTTTGAGTGTCCTTTGTCAAGCTTCAATACTTTACCTGTTTGGGACAAGCTTCACAGATGGAGACACCCCTATAGTATACACTGGAGCACCTGTGTGACCCCCCTAATAAAAATGGTGTTCTTGTGTCCCACACTAGTGCTCCAGCGTCCAGATGTGAAAATACAAGTAGGCCCTAAAAAGAGTGGGCAAATGCATATGGCCAAAACAATGATGTTTTATAGGCCGAAAGAAAAATGTTTGATACGAACGAATAATGTGCCCATGAACATGAAAGTTGCCATTTTAAACTGTACAACACTTAAGAAAAGCACATGGAGCAGCACGAACGTAATAAAGACAAAAAGAATAGGAACACAGCACAACTTCTTACTTTTTTGCAGCACTCTCTGGATCTCTCTGTACTGCTCATGTTCTCGTAATTTCAGGTCCGACCACCGCTTCCTGAGCTGATCTTTCGATCGACGTACCCTGAAATTCCGGTGCAGACTTTTGACCACTTTCGCCATGATCTTGACATTGGGGTTGGGGTAAGGTCCATACTTCCTGTCATAGTCGTCCTTCTTCAGGATGTGGACCATCTCCAACATCTCCCCACAGGACATATTTGAGGCCTTAAATCGTCTCCTACTGGATCGGGACGTTTCCGGATCCGGGCTTTCCTCCTCCTCCTCCTCGTTGCTATATTTAGCACGCACCTGCTGTGTCTCCGCCATGTTCTCTTCCCCCACTGCGCCGAACTAAAAGGGGCGTGGAATAGACTAGAAACAACGTCGGGGCGGGCGGAGTTATACGCATGCGCAGTGTGTATAAAGCGTAACACGCGTGCGTAGTACGTACGATCTGTGAGCGGAGGAAGGAGCATTGGAGGCGCCGATCGTGAGAACGAAGGTAAGATCTAAACTTGGGCCTATACTGCTTCTAAATTGAAGCCTATATTGTAACAAGATTAGGAGAGTTTGGCCTGACATTAGGGTTTGTCTTTTGTTGTGTCTTGCAGAGAAAATGGATGGCTTCAACGACCACAATTTCCTCCCCCTGTTCATAGACAAATACAGGGAGCTGCCCTGTCTGTGGCAGGTGAGACATCCACATTATAATAATAAACAAAAGAGGCAGGCAGCGCTGGAGAAACTGCTGGAGTTGGTGAAGTCGGTGGTCCCCACTGCAACCATCCCCTATTTAAAAACCAAAATTGGTGGCCTGAGGAGCACTTATCTTAGGGAGCGCAAGAAGGTCACGGATTCCCAGAGGTCCGGAGCAGGAGCAGATGACGTTTATGTCCCCAGGCTGTGGTACTATGAGAGACTGCAATTTCTTTTAGACCACACTGAAGTCAGGGAATCCCTCTCCACTCTTCCTTCCACTCTTCCTTCCACCCCAGCTGAGGCTTCCGATGTCCAACCTGGGCCTTCCAGCCAGGAAGAAGTGGAGGAGCCCAGCTTGAGCCAGGTATAGCATTCTTCTACAGATTTCTGGTCAACAAAGAAATGATCTTTACTAGATGTCATTATTGATCACTAATTGCTGATTGAAAAAAGTGTTTTACATATCAATAGACAGTAGTGGGCACCAAAAATTGGGACAAGAATGAAAAATGCTGGGCTCAGAAGGATAGTCGGTTATATTTGTTAACATTCAATTTGCAACAGTCAGGAGGTGAAAATTGTGTGTGATTGATGAATAAATAACTAAAACTATGTCCCTTTTTCATACACAGGAAGACCTCAGCCAGGAGGAGGCTGTGGAATGTGGCAGCCAGGAGGAGGCGGGGCTAAGTTGCAGCCAGGAGGAGGCAGGGCTAAGTTGCAGCCAGGAGAAGCCTGGGACAAATTGAAGCCTGACAGAATCGCAGGTTCCTCCCCTCAGCCTTACATACAAAATAAAAGCGACTCACATGCAGGATTCTGTGCTCAGGCTGATTCAGGAGGCTTCTGCATCCCTCAGAGCCTTACCCACTCCTGAAGAGGCCTTTGCCTGCATGGCTGCCACAAAACTGCAGGGCATGCAGGAGGGTCAACGCAAAATATGTGAGGACCTTCTTTATAAAGTCCTAAGTAAGGGGGAGAGTGGTGAACTAACACCCAATACCCACCTGAGTGAGTTGCCCCCTCCTCCTCCTCCTCCTGCCCCAACTCCACAACCAGAGCCACAGCATGAAAGGAAGCATGGAAGGAAGACCAGAGAGTGATGGCCCTGGGTTCAGTCTGGTCTGACAAAAGATGCAGTCTCTTGTATGACCACAGCCTGGGGAATCAGATGTCATCTGCTGCTCTCCGGATCTCTGGGACTTCTGGACCAGACTGCACTCCCTTATATATGGACTCCTCAGGCCACCAATTCTGCTTGAAAATAGTTGATGTGTGCCCTGGGGGCCAAAGTCTTCACCCATTTCTGCTGTTTCTCCAGCGTTGCCTCCCTCTTTGTTTAGTTGTGAGCCCTTAATAAATGAAATTTTTGTTCAATTATACTCTCCTATGTGTGTTTTCATTCAAAAATGACAGTTTGTTTGTGAGGAGGCAGGTACATTTCAAAATACAATGTGAAATTAACAAGGGACACCAACACCAAACAATTTCCTACAGATTAAATAATACAAGATATCAATGGTGTTGAAGTAACTTGACACACAAAACACACACAAAAATATTATAGAGTAAAACACAACAAAAACAACAATAAAAACACAGCCTTGAAAAAAAAACAAACCCCCAAAAAATACAAAACCAGCCTGAAAGAAAACCAAAAAAAATTACAAACAACCAAAAACGAATTTGGTCAGATGTGACAAATCTAAATATATTGAGGGAATCCCAATAAATAATAAAGAAATAAGTTTGTGAGAAGTCTGTGTGAATATGAGCAGCAAAACTATTTCATTCTTCTCACATTATAAAGAAGAAGAGAGTACGCTGTATTAAACAATGTTTGACATTGCAGCGTGACGAAAGTGCTGTATCCATTCCGAACACTAATTTTACCCGACCGAGCTGTTCCATCTCGGAATTTCTTCTGAGCATGCGTGGCACTTTGTGCGTCAGAACTGGCCACACACGGTCGGAATTGACGCGATTGGATTTTGTAGTCGGAAAATTTTATAGCCTGCTCTCAAACTTTGTGTGTCGGAAAATCCGATGGAAAATGTCCGATGGAGCCCACACACGGTCGGAATTTCCGACAACACGCTCCGATCGGACATTTTCCATCAAAAAATCTGACCGTATGTACGGGGCATAAGAGTGTAGCAGAAAGTTTCTGCAGCATGGCCTCAGATACTACATTTTTGATGTTTGCTGCAGGTAAATCAAAAGTTGCACCTCAAAGTTTGCAGCTTTTTTCAGTGCTGCGGGACTGTAAAGATGCAAAACAATGTTTCTGCAGCTGCCAAATTGAAGGCAGCACAGTGGCTAAGTGGTTAGCAATTCCACCCAGCCATACTAGCGTCACTGGTTCCAATCCCAACCACGACACTACCTGTCTGGAGTTTGCATGTTCTCCCTGTGCCTGCATGGCTTTCCTCTGGGTACTCCAGGTTTCCTCCCACACTCCAAATACATGCTAGTATGTTAATTAGTTCCTGTCTAAATTGGCCCTAGTATGTATGAATGTGAGTTAGGGACCTTAGATTTTGAGGGTCGGGACTGGTGTGAATGTACAATGTATATGTAACGTGCTGTGTAAATTGACAGTGCTATATAAGTACTTGTAATAAATAATATGTACAGCAGGATAATTGTGTGTTAAATCCTAATATTTGCAACCTATTTCTATGCTCCAATATTGTAAAGGTAAATTACAAGGTTTCTGCAACTGGACCTCAGCAGCAAAGTTCTAATATTTGCTGCAGGGTAAATCTTGCATTGTGCTAAAGTTTGCAGCCATAACTAGGATAGCTAAAAGCTAATCACCCAACTAACCAAATGCTCCCACATTATAAACAATGTCACCCCCTTATTTAGGTAAGAACCATGCAACACATAGGGTGGGGTTAAATGGCCAAAATCGACCCTTTATTAACAGAACAGCTTTATTTAAATAACTAACATAATACTTCTGACCTACTCCATATACATAGATTTTTTAAATCCTTGACGGTACCATATACCCCTAACATATTTTTTGTGTCTGAGGCACCAGCTAGCTGAATTGCCACCCCAGTCGCAACCTACTCACTCAGGGCCTAAACCCAACTGACCTCAGTCACCCAGAGTCCTTAACAATACCCGGTCACTACACAGTGAACCGTTCCCACTAGAGGATACCATACCTCAGATGGTTCCCCACCGTTTACCCAATGACCATATTTAGACCGCCGTCAAGGACCTCAAAACGCTCATACAGAAATTAAACAGCAATAAAACCAACATAAACATCACAAACAGAGGCGGGAGGGTGGGATGTTCGCCCCCTAATTCCTGCTCGGCAACTGCTGGAAGCTAATACTCTCTGGGCTCCCCCTATCTGCTTTTCTCTCCAGCCAATGGGTGAAGACCTGGTTAAGCAGACAGTATTTGTGTTAACCCTGCATTGACTGGATACCCTTATCACCCTGTCATGTATCCCCTTTGCTGATTTCATGCCTGCTCAGCTACAGTCCTTTCTTGACTAGGATGGCTAAGAGCTAACCACCCAACTAACCAAATTCTCCCACATTATAAACAATGTTACCCCCTTATTTAAGTAAGAACCACGCAACATATAGGGTGGGGTTAAATGGCTGAAATCGACCTTTTAGTAACAGAACAGCTTTATTTAAATAACTAACATAATACTTCTGACCTACTCCATATACATAGATTTTTGAGATCCTTGACGGTACCATATACCCCTAATATATTTTTTGTGTCTGCGGCACCAGCTAGCTGAGTTGCCACCCCAGTCGCAACCTACTGACTCAGGGCCTAAATCCAACTGACCTCAGTCACCCAGGGTTCTTAACAATACCCAGTCACTACACAGTGAACCGTTCCCACTCGAGGATACCATACTTCAGATGGTTCCCCACCGTTTACCCAATGACCATATTTAGACCACCGTCAAGGACCCCAAAACGCCACAGCGACGCAGGTGTGAAACCTTACACCTGCGCGCCCGCCACACATGAAAAGCCAGCTGCAGGCCATCCTCCAACCCCAAATACCACAAGTCCGTACTCACTGCATTGAGGTGTACCCCGTCACCTTCTCAAAGAATGGTGGCTGTTTCACTTCCTGTGAAGATTCTAACCAGAATTCCCTCCTTGCTGACAACTTCCTTAGTTACACATACAAATAAACTAAGAAACAGAACTGCAGCAACACCAAAAAGGAACGCTAGATGGAGCCTGCACACCACATATGATTGTCTTAAGTAAATTACACACTTTGCATGTAAATTTAACAACAGAGGTA
The DNA here is from genome assembly GCA_037952925.1 of Lithobates clamitans. Classification (NCBI taxonomy): domain Eukaryota; kingdom Metazoa; phylum Chordata; class Amphibia; order Anura; family Ranidae; genus Lithobates; species Lithobates clamitans. Next base: position 283,551 of record JBBGZY010001950.1, on the reverse strand, counting down.
CAAATAAGGTACAAATAATCAGCAAGACATCTGGTGGACAGAACATTCCCCACCTGACATCAAGTGATGTCACTAACAGAGTCCTCCGTAGAAAGCAACAGAATAAGTTCGGTCACTGGTCTCAAGAATTCTTTAGTCTCATTCTGTTGAAAGATCTTGACCTCGACCTTACGGACACGATTATCCTTGCTTGGCGGTACTTTGGTGATCAAACCTAAAGGCCACATATTCTTTAGTGTCTGGCAATCTTTCATGAGCACAACATCACCAGGTTTAAGATTAGGCTTTTCAGTGTGTCACTGTCTCCTTACTTGTAAAGTAGATATATATTGTTCCCTCCACCGGTTCCAGAAGGTATTGGCAATGGTTTGTACTTGTCTCCATTGATGTTTGTAAACGTCCTTCTCACAAAACTCTCCAGCTGGAGCACTGGCAAGACAAGTCCTTTGCGAGAGTAACATGGCAGGTGTGAGGACCACTGGATCTTCAAAGTCATTTGAAATGGATGTCAAAGGTCTGGTGTTAATGATAGCTGTAACCTCTGCCATAAATGTCGCTAAACATTCATGAGTAAGCCTAATGCCCCGTACATACGTTCGGACATTGATCTGACATTCCGACAACAAAATCCATGGATTTTTTCCGACGGATGTTGGCTCAAACTTGTTTTGCATACACACGGTCGCACAAAGTTGTCGGAATTTCCGATCACCAAGAATGCGGTGATGTACACCACGTACGACGAGACTAGAAAAGGGCAGGTCTGAACCAAGCACGGCACCCTTTGGGCTCCTTTTGCTAATCTCGTGTTAGTAAAAGTTTGGTGAGAGATGATTCGCGTTTTTTCAGACTCGTGGTTTTCAGATCATTTTCTGCTGTTCAGTTTGTGCTTGTGCGTTTGAATCTGGTCTTCAGGGCATGCAGCGAGTTACGTGTGACTCTTGTCATTGTGTTCTTGTTTGTTCGTTACTGTTTTTCAGGTCGCCTTGCTGTTCTTCAGTGCGTTCTATTACTTCGTTCTGAGCAGCCGACCGTTTTCTAGCCATGTTGCGTATACGTACTCCTCGTAGAGTTCTTGCTGTGCGGGGGCTTGGTGTTGGGGTCCTTACCTTGACACAAGTCCAGTCCATGAACAGGGTGGGGAGGAGTTCATGGACCAAGAATTGGTTGCTCCAGCGTGACCAGTTCTGTTACATGCCTTTGCTCTGTAAGATCCGTGAGAATAATACTGATGATTTCAGGAACTTTCTCCGGATGACGGACCACGTATTTCACAGTTAGTTGGCTTTGCTGACTCCTTATATTAGCAGGCAGGATACCTGCATGAGGCAAGCCATAACTCCGGAGCAGAGGCTAGTAGCCACTCTGCAGTACTTGGCGATGGGGAGAAGCCTACAGGACCTCAAGTTCTCGACAGGCATCTCCCCCCATGCTCTGGGGATCATTATCCCAGAGACCTGTTCTGCCATCATTCAGGTCCTGCAGAAGGAGTATATTGTGTTAAGATTTATCCTTTAACATCACAATTTATTGTATTTAATTTTTGATAATATATTGTATTTCTTTCCTCATTCCCTAATGACCATGATTGTAATATGCTGTGAATGTCCCCTTTGTCCTCATTCATGCTGGATTTTTATGTAATTATTTTTTTGTCCTTCATACATATTTGCCTTCACTTACCTCCCCAGCATGGTCCCCTAGCCCTATATTCACCTCACGTAGTCACTTAACAATGTATTTTATCAGCTCCATAGTAGTACTTTACCCTAAATACCCCCAAACATTTTTTAAATTAGATTGGTGCTTAAAATTCATGCAGAGTGCCAGAGGCTTTTTTTTTGGGTCCCCAAATCATTTGGAACCCTCCCTCCCCCCAACTGCTAAGTCAGCTGATACCAATTCTCTATCCTCAATCATCTATCTGCTGACTTTGCCAAACCCATACACACTATACCCATCTCTTTTGTGGTCAGATTTATGGATGAATTCCCCAAAGCATGTAGTGCAAGGGCCTGCCTGTATACTTTCAAATGGTACTGTTTAAAGTTTTTGTATACTATTATTATCTTGATAGGTAATAGCAGAATTTCTAAATGTTCTCTAATGTGTACAGTGTGTATTTATATCTTTGTATTATGACACTTCTTACCTGTTCAGTGGGCTGTCAATAGTGTAACTAAGGAGGGGCTGGCCAAAGTAATACACATTATTTAGGCATTTATCTCTTAATGAAGTGGAGAGGGTTACCTGTCCAAGAGCTCCCCCCTAAAATGTTAGAAATGGCCCATGAGAGGGGGGGGGGGGATCTGATAGGTGTACCTTAAAAACTCTCTCAAATAAATGTTATCTTGATGTTGGCCAATAATATTTGTGTCTAATCTGCTTTCCCTGTTTATGTGCAAAATGACTAATTTTTTGTTGTTGTTTGACTCCACAGTTTCCTTCCAACCCACAGGAATGGCAGGCTGTGGCCTCCCACTTTGCCCAGCGGTGGGACTTTCCTAACTGCGGAGGGGAAATTGATGGGAAACACGTCCACATCTTCCCACCACCCAACTCGGGGTCATACTATTTCAACTATAAGGGGTTCAATAGTATTGTGATGTTGGCGGTGGTGTCGGCTACCTACGAGTTCCTGTATGTGGACGTGGGGAAGAATGGCCGAATGTCCGATGGTGGAGTCATCGCCCAGATGGAGTTCTACAGGCATCTCCAGAATGGCAGCTTGGACTTGCCACTTCCAGAAGACAATGCGGAAGGACTCCCATTCGTCTTCATTGCGGATGAAGCGTTTGCGCTGGGTGGACCATCTTATGCGGCCATTCCCATTTAGGACCCTCACCCCGGACCAGAGGGTTTTTAATTACCGGCTGGCCAGAGCCAGAAGAGTGGTGGAGAACACGTTTGGAATCATGGCCAGCCAGTTCCGCCTATTTTTTACACCCATACACATGCTGGAGTACAAACTGAATCATATCATCCTGGCGTGCTGTGTTCTACACAACTTTTTACGACAACATTTTACCAACTATGCTGGCTCAGTTGGGCCTGAGGCCTGAATTCTAAATGAAACAATCCTGATGGTGCTTGAAAGTGGCCGTCCTGGCCCCCCCCCGAGTGCCCGTGATCTCCGGCTAAGATACCTTGAATACTTTGCGGGTAGGGGGGCTATCAATATGCCAGACAATGTCTGAAACCTTTTTCAAATAATAAAAAAAAAATAACTACTAAAATCTTTGGTGACATTTACTGCTTGTGTTTCTTTTAGCTGACCCTGACAGAAATGTGGTGAGTCCTGAAAATGGCGTGATTGTGTAACATTACAAAGCACTGTTGGGTGTTATTTACTAAAGGCAAAGACACTTTGCACTACAAGTGCACTTGAAACTGCACTTGTAGTGCAAAGTGGATTTTACTATAGGAAATAACCCCCATTGTCACTGAAAACAACAATTAGAGCACAACAAAAGTTTTGGAGCTTTGAAACAATAATCCACACATTCTTGGATAACAATCTTTTTAATACCAGCACAATCATATGTGCATTTAGAAAAGTTCTTTAAAACAAACCAACATGTTTGTTGTATAACAATTTTTGGGGTCACATTAGATAAAGTTGAAATGTCCATTTAAGATAAAACAGGCATGTTTAAAACCAACAAGAAAGACACAAATCTTGAACTTACAAAGTTCACATTTGGTAGAACTTGAAGGCAATATCAGACATGAGTATTTACAAACTGTGTTTGATATTGCGTTCAGATGGGGTGAAGTCACCCCAGGAAAAGCCAAATTTTGAAGATGCACACAAATTGCCGAATGTCAACATGTGCTACCTGCCATCATGGGGGATGAATGGACGTGTTTTGTGGGTGCAAACCCTTCCTCTCAGCTACTTTATTATTGAGGAAGGGGTTGCACCCCCAAAACGCATCCATTGATTTCCCGTGATAGCAGATAGCACATGTTGACACACTGTGTGCATCTTCAAAATTTGGCTTTTCGCAAATATGTCAAAAAATGGTAAAAATTTTTAGCTCACAAAAACCAAAGGGATTTGGAGGGGTTTTAAACTCTCCCTAAAACATCAGTGATGTTCTTCATTTTTTTTTGAACATCATTGATGTTTTTCAGGATGTTTTCCAAGTCCCTATTACACCCCATGATCTCCCTGATCAGGATCTGTGCACTTTCAGAGGTGAAATGCCCTGGATCCACAACATCACGATCACCTAAAAAGATAGAAACAAAAACACACCATGTATTAGAAATATGCCCGCATCCATCTCTTACCTGAGCTTGTGGTCGCAGACACTCACCTGTTGTGGTGACAATTTCCACCATGTCTTCCTCTTCCTGCTCTGCTTGGCTTTGGGGGATTTCCCCTTATTCCAGAGGTGGGGGGTCTGTGGTCTCCTCGGATGAGGGGTGTCCTCCGAGTCTTTTATTCCCTATGTAAAAACAAATAGGTACACTTAGCACACAGATATTTGATGGCAGTTCCAAGATGAAGAAATATTGTTTTCCTTTGTCAAGCTTGAATACTTACCTGTTTTGTACAAGCTTCACAGATGGAGACACCCCTATAGTATACACTGGAGCACCTGTGTGGGCCCACTAATAAAAAGGGTGTTCTGGTGTCCCACACTAGTGCTCCAGTGTCCAGATGTGAAAACTGCTGCTCAGTGTCCTCTCCTTACACAGAATCTAGTTTGCATTTCATTCTAGTTACAAACCCATCTACACAACCAAATTATTTTCAGACAAGTAGGCCATAAAAAATGTTTTAATATGCATATGGCCAAAACAATGGTGTGTTCTAGGCTGAACGAACAATGTTTCATACGAACGAATAATGTGCCAATGAACATGAAAGTTGCCGTTTTAAACTGTACAACAGTAAAGAAAAGCACATGGAGCAGCATGAACGTAATAAACATAAAGAATAGGAACACAGCATAACTACTTACTTTTTTGCAGCACTCTCCGGATCCTTCTGTACTGCTCATGCTCCCTTAATTTGAGGTCCGACCACCGCTTCCTGAGCTGATCTTTCAATCGTCGTACCCCGAAATTCTGGTGCAGACTTTTGACCACTTTCGCCATGATCTTGGCCTTTCTGACATTGGGGTTGGAGTAAGGTCCATACTTCCCGTCATAGTCGGCCTTCTTCAGGATGTCCACCATCTCCAACATCTCCCCAAAGGACATATTCGATGCCTTAAATCATCTCCTTCTGGATCGGGACGTTTCAGGCTCCGGGCTTTCCTCCTCCTCGTTGGTGTAATTATCTGACACCTGCTGTGTCTCCGTCATGTGCTCTTCTCCCACTGCGCCAAATGAGAAGGGGTGGGGAATAGACTAGAAAGAACGTCAGGGGCGGGCGGAGTTTCAGGCATGCGCAGTGTCTATAAAGCGTAACACGCATGCGTAGTACGTACGATCTGTGAGCGGAGGAAGGAGTAACGGAGGCTCCGATCGTGTTAGCGAAGGTAAGATTTAACATTGGGCCTATACTGCTTCTAGATTGAGGCCTGTATTTGCACAAGTTTAGAAGACTTTAGGTTGACAATAGGGTTTGTCTTGTGTTGTGTCTTGCAGTGAAAATGGATATCTTGAAGGATCATGACTTAATGCCAATCTTCATTGATATGTTCAGGGAGCTGCCCTGTCTGTGGCAGGTAAACCACCCTGAATATAAGAACCAAACATAGAGGAAGGCAGCGCTGGATAATTTGCTGCAATTTGTGAAGACGGTGATCTCCACAGCAGACATCACCTATCTGAAGATCCTAATTGGTGGCCTAAGGAGTACATATCTAAGGGAGCACAAGAAGGTCCAGGATTCCCAGAGATCAGGAGCAGCAGATGACATTTATGTCCCCAGGCTGTGGTACTATGACAGGCTGCATTTTCCTGGCAGGTCAGACTGAACCCAGGCCAGCACTCTCCACTCTTCCTTCCACGCTTCCTCCCCCCCCAGCTGAGGCTTCTGACGCCCAACCTGGGCCTTTCAGGCAGCAACATGTGGAGAAGCCCAGACTATGCCAGGTATAGCATTCTTCTAAATATTTCTGGTTGTCCAATCAATGATGTTAAATATATGTTAGTTTGGAGTACTAATTTATGATTGTGACTGATGATGCAAAAACTAAAACCATGTCCCCTTTTCATACACAGGGAAGTCTCAGCCAAGAGGTGGCCAGGCCAAGAAGGCTGCCTGATATCCAGGTCCCTCCCCTACACCTTCAAAGACAAAGTGGCAGGAAGAGGAGTAACCTGGAGGAGGCTGCCATAGGCCTCTTTTGGAAGGCTACTGAGGCCCTCAGAACACCCCACAGTGTGGAGGAGGACTTTGCTGGCATAACTGCCTGCAAAATAATGCAGATGGAGGAGGGCCAACGACTCCTGTGTGAGTTCTTAATTTTGGAAGCTCTAAATAAGGGGTTGAGGGGCCAACTCGCATGTGCAACCCACATTTATCACCTCACCCATAGTCCTCCTCCTCCTCCTCCTCCAGGTCCTACTCCTCCTCCTCCAGGTCCTACTCCTTCTTCTTCCTATCTCCAACACCAGAGCCACAGCGTGGAAGGAAGCGTGGAAGGAAGACCAGAGAGTGATGACCCTGGGTTCAGTCTGGTCTGGCAAAATATGCAGCCTCTTGTAGTACCACAGCCTGGGGACATACATGTCATCTGCTGTTTTCCAGATCTCTGGGACTTCTGGACCAGACTGCACTCCCTTTACATATGGACTCCTCAGGCCACCAATTTTGCTGTCAAATAATTAATGTGTGCCCTGGGGGTCCAAGGCTTCGCAAATTTCTGCTGTTTCTCCAGTGTTGCCTCCCTCTTTGTTTGGATCTGAGCCCTTAATAAAGGAATTTTTGTTTCAATTATAGTTGCCTATGTGTGTTTTCCTTCAAAAAGGACAGTTTGTTTGTGAGGAGGCAGGTACATTTCAAAAATACAATGTGAAATTAACAAGGGACACCAACACCAAGCAACCTCCTTGAGATTAAATAATACAAGATGATAATGGTGTTGTGGTAACTTGACACACAAAACACACACAAAAATATTCTGGATGTTAAATAACTAAAAAAAAAATAAAATAACAACAAGATCAGCCTTGAAAAAAATACAAACCAAAAAAAAATTAAAAAATCACATCAGGCTTGAAAAAAAAAAAAACACAAAAAAAAATCATATAGATTCTTGGTCAGATGTGACAAATCATAATATATTGAGGGAATCATGATAAATAAGAAAGAAAGAAGTTTGTGAGAACTCTGTGTGAATATTAGCAGCGAAACTACTTTGTTCTTCCTGCATTATAAAGAAGAAGAGAGTGCGCTGTATTAAACAATTTGAAACATTGCAGCCTGATGAAAGTGCTCTATCCATTAATTTTACCAGACCGAGCTGCTCCATCTCGGAATTTCTTCTGAGCACGGTCGGAATTGACGCGATCGGAGTTTGTTGTCGGAAAATTTCATAGCCTGCTCTCAAACTTTGTGTGTTGGAAAATCCGATGGAAAAAGTTCGATGGAGCCCACACACGGTCGGAATTTCCAACAACACGCTCCGATTGCACATTTTCCATCGGAAAATCCGACTGTGTGTACGGGGCATTGCAGTTCCTACTTGTAGGAAGATAGAGTCAAGAATTCTGTGGGCTATGCCTATCATCCTCTCCCAAACACCTCCCATGTGAGAAGAGTGAGGTGGGTTGAAGATCCACGTGCAGTCTTGTTCACTTAAGTATCTTTCTACTCTGATGCCGCGTACACACGGTCGGACTTTTCATCTACAAAAGTCCGACAGCCTGTCCGACAGACTTTCGGCGGACTTGCGGCGGACTTGCGGCAGACTTTTTAACGAACAGACTTGCCTACACATGACCACACAAAAGTCCGACGGATTCGTACGTGATGACGTACACCGGACTAAAATAAGGAAGTTGATAGCCAGTAGCCAATAGCTGCCCTAGCGTGGGTTTTTGTCCGTAGGACTAGCATACAGACGAGCGGACTTCGGGGTCCGTCGTAGTTACGACGTAAAGATTTGAAGCATGTTTCAAATCTAAAGTACGTCGGATTTGAGGCTAAAAAAGTACGTTGAAAGTCCGGAGAAGCCCACACACGATCGGATTACCAGCCAGCTTTAGTCCGTCAGCGTCCGTTGGACTTTTGTAGCTGAAAAGTCCGACCGTGTGTACGCGGCATGAGAATGCCCAAATTAGAAGGAATTTGAAGTTCTTTTACTGCAGCACAAAGTTCCAACGTGGGTATTGTGTGTTCTGGAAGTGGTGCAAGTTTTGCTTTCCCCATTACAAACCCTATGTGACATTGTTCTTTAGTGTCTATGGTTTTCAGATAAGCTACAGCAGCAATTGCTTTAACAGAAGCATCTGAAAACACACAAAGTCTTTGCATTTGAACATTAGCAGATGACAGAGGAGCATAAGGATGTGGAATTTTAAGGTTGGATAGAGCTGTTAGTGAGTCCTTCCATTCTAGCCATAGGTTCTTCTTGTCAGTGGGGAGAGGGTGGTCCCAATCTAGCGACTCACAGGTTAAGCCTCTCAGTAGTGCTTTACCCTGGATGGTGACAGTGCTGCAAAGCCTAAGGGATCATACAGCCTGTTTTTGGTAGACAGGACACCTCTACGGGTAAAGGGTTTTTCTTCTGCGTTTACTTGGAAAGTAAATGTGTCAGATCTTAAGTCCCAAAGCAAACCAAGGCTGCGTTGCATGGGAAGTGAGTCTGTGCCTAGATCTAAGTCTTTTAACTCATTAGTATGATCTTGGACAGGAAAGGCTTCTAAAACTTCTCTACTGTTGGAAGCAATCTTGTGAAGTCTTAAGTTGGAACAAGCAAGCAGTTCTTTTGAGGAGACTGATTGCGGCTTCATTTGTGGGCAGTGATTTCAAGCAGTCGTCTACATAGAAATCCTTATCCACAAACTGTCTGACATCTAAACCCATACTCTGACTCTCCCACTCTAGCAGAATGTCTGAGGCCATACATAGCAACTGCAGGGGAAGGACTGTTGCCAAATATGTGCACCCTCATGCGGTATTCTGTGATGTCTCCAGAGGGGTTGTTGTCCCTGAACCAGAGAAACCTCAGAAAGTTTTGGTGTTCTTCTTTAACAAGAAAGCAATAGAACATTTGCTGTATGTCTGCCATAAATGCAACTGAATCCTTGTGAAAGCAAAGAAGTACTCCTAATAGTCTGTTGTTAAGATCAGGGCCAGAGAGGAGGACATCATTTAGAGAGACACCCTCATGTTTGGCCCTGGAATCAAACACCACTCTAATCTGTCCTGGCTTCTTAGGGTGATAGACCCCAAATATAGGTAAGTACCAGCATTCCTCTGAGTCTTTGAGGTTTGGGGCTATCTCAGCATGACCATTCTGGAATATTTTCTCCATGAAGGAAAGGAAATGTTCTTTCATCTCTGGTTTCCTTTGAAGATTGTGTCTTAAGGAAGTGAGACGTTTATATGCTAGTTCTCCGTTGTTGTGGTCTAAAGGGAAGAGGTGCAACCCAGCTATTAGTCCAATCTTTCTCCATACTCCTTTCCATAACTTCTAAGAAGAACTTTTCCTCAATGGACATTGCTACCTGGTTATCTTCCTTTGTTCTCCTGAACACTGTGCTTCCTAAGTCGCTTTGGTCTTCGTCATAGGTATTGCTGTCACAGAGGGGACTTAGAAAGGGAAGAGCTACAGGGTTGTTTTGTGGTAGTTCCTTTATGAGGATGTGATTTTGACAGGGTTGGAAAAGAGAAGGATGACCATTCTGGGGGGTACTAGTGAGCAGGTTATTAACAGATGCAGGTTTGTGTGCCCCTCCCAGGCAAACATCACCTTTAATGACCCACCCGAGATACAATTTTTGGGCATATGGGGCATTTTTAGGACCATTGATCAGTTTTCTTACTTTGTGGACTTGCAAGATATCTCTTCCTAGGAGTAAGATTATCTGAGCCTGATCATCTAGTTCTGGTATGAGATGTGCTATGTGATTCAAGTAAGTTTGGTGAGCTGCTGCGTCTGGTGTGGGAATCTCTGATCTGTTGTATGGCATCTGCTTGCACTCTATTATGGTCGATAAGGGTAGGCATGTCTTACCATCCATAGATTCAATTTGTAGGCCGTCAGCTCTTCTCCTTGCCGTTTCCACTATACCTGCACAAGTCCTAAGGGAGTGAGGGCTGCTGGGGCCTTTAATGTTTAGAATGTCAAAAAATACAGATCTAGCTTGTGACTTATTACTCTGATCATCCAAGATAAAGTAAAGCTTGACTGCTTTGTCTCTGCGTCCTTTTGGATAAACTCTCACAAGACAGATTTTAGAGCAGGATCTGCCACCTGTACTTCCTTTGCAGACTTCAGTGCTCTGTACTGTCACATTCTGTACATTTGACACTGACCTTACAGTCCTTGGCAAAATGTGTGGACGAAGAGCAGCACTTGTAACAGATGTTGTTCTCTTTGAGGAAAGCTTTGCGATCCTGGATGGTCTTTGTCCTGAAGGCTCTGCATTCCAGAAAAGGATGTGTCGATAGCTGCTGTACTTGCGACAGATGACTTAGATGAGCTTGCTCGTGAACATGTTTTGTAAGAAGATGTCTCACTGTGAGACATGGCTGCGGGGAAGAAGCTGTTTTGCTGTATAGAGACCGTTCTAGTGTCAATGCTGCTTGACAGATCGCGTCTCTGTGTAGCGTGGCTGCCTGCTTCGCCTGCTGCAGGCCTGTATCTTTAAGACTTCTGACTGTATGGATACTGCATAGCCCTGGGCTGTACAGACTTCTGAAGTCAGCTTATCTTCCCTTCAGAGATCAGCTTAAAAATTTCACTGTTCTGTTTCTGGGACAGCTAGCTAAACCTTTTTATCCCAATAACTGTAGATACTATATTTCTTTGATCACAGTTTTATTAGAACAAGCCAGGTGAATCTACAAAATAACAGAAATAGACCTCAATAAGTATAATATTGCATACAATACAGCATACATTGCATAAACAACAATATACAGTACAAGATAGGATAGTAAAAACATACTTTTTAAGTTCTCTAAGGGGTGATGGCGATAGATAGAGAAATACATGTGTTTTTTCATGAATGTCTTCTCAAAGAATGGTGGCTGTTTCACTTCCTGTGAAGATTCTACCCAGAATTCCCTAATTGCTGACAACTGCCTTAGTTACACATACAAATAAACAAAGAAACAGAACTGCAGCAATACCAAAAAGGAACACTAGATGGAGCCCGCACACCACCTATAATTGTATTAAGTAAATTACACACTTTGCATGTAAATTTAACAACACAGGTACAAATAAGGTACAAATAATCAGCAAGACATCTGGTGGACAGAACAATAGGAATGATCCTGCAGGCAAAATTCAACTTCCCCAGCAAGGACTGTAACTCCCTTAACTGAATCTTGCGCCTGCTAGCTGCGCCGTTAACCTCCCCCCTCAGAGCCACCAATTTGTTCTCAGGCAGCCGGCACTCCATGGCCACGGAATCAATCATGATACCTAATAAAAACAGCTCATTTGTCGGGCCTTCAGTTTTTCCAGGGCCAATGGAATGCCGAAACGGTCCGCTATGTGTTGTCGGGTCCCCAGCAACACTGCGCAAACGGTGGAATCCGGTGGGCCAACGCACAGGAAATCATCCAGATAGCTTATGATGGAATTCAGGCCGGATACATCCCTTACGACCCATTTGACAGAAGAACTAAAGGTCTCAAAAAGTGCACAGGAAATTGAACACCCCATTGGTGGACAACGATCGACCAAATACAAACTTTGCCATTGACAAGCCAACAGGTGAACACTTTCAGGATGAACCAGAAGCAGGCGAAATGCTGCCTCCATGTCTGTTTTGGCTAACAAAGAACCCCAGTCATACTTGCGTATCCAGGAAACAGCCGTATCGAACGATACCATCGTTGACTGAGCTCCCTTTTGGGTAGGAGACATGGTGTATCAAAAGGTATTTGCTGGGTTCTTTCTTGGGAACCACCCCTAGAGGGGACACCACCAAGCACGGGAATGGAGGAGCAGAAAAGGGGCTGCTCTGGGTACTGAGGCGCAGAGTGTAAATTATTAGACAAAGGCGGTCCGAGCAGACTCTGGGTACCTACTTAGGAAAGGAAACATCCTTTCCACCCTCACTGGAGTCCTCCCTCTTTCCAGATGTATCACCTGAATGACCTTTTCCTGATTTAAAACAGCGGGCGAATGAATGGCCGCCACCTCTCCCGGAACATTTGTGTTTAAAATCACAGGTACCGCTGAAGTGGCAAGTACATCGTTAAACTGCCAACAGACTCTTTCCTTCCTAGAGCCCGATGTACCTGAGGTACCAGTGCCGCCAGGTCCTCCTGAAAAAAACTGATTACCCACCCTGGCCGGGGTCATCAGTTTCATCCAGAGGCCAATGTCCTTGTGATCCCAACGAATGGTGGGCCTGAAGGCCTTCCGTTGGTGGAAATTCTCATCATAACAGAGCCACACCACCATAAACCCTATTGGCCTCGCCAATGGCGTCCAGGTAACAAAAGAGAGCCGAACAATTGTCTGGTGCTTTTTCACCGATCACACTTGCCAAAATCACAAAAGTTTGCAACCAATTGGCAAATGTGCGAGGGATGAGGCAATACCTCCTCTTATCCTCTTCCTCTTTCTTGCTTTTGTCAGGTTTCACCCGGTCCAGGTTAATCTTTTCTAGAGGAAGCAAGGAAAATATTTCCACAAACTCCCCCTTCCAAATCTTATCCCTCACCTCGGGCTTAAGGTGGGCACCCAGGGGTCCCTCGAAGCACACATAGACCTTGCATTTTGCTGAATCCGCCGATCTCACCTTTTCTGCATCTTTTTCCCCCTCTTTCAACTTCTCCCCCCTGTGGCCACACCGTCTCTCTCTGTCATAACCCCCACCTCAGACACCACCTGAACCAGGGAATGTGGGGGGACTCCAGGCGCCGACTTCTCAGTTACCCTTGGCTGATCCCGCGACCTCTTCGTCACCACCCCCTGCACCGCATCCCCTCGAGCTTGTGTAAGAGCTCCTTCAGGCTGGCTAATACATTGCGGTCAAGTACCTCTGACCCCTGCCCAGAAGTCCTAACTCGTGCCTCCCGACCCCTGACCACTGACCCCTTGCCTGCAGAGGGAAAAATAAAAGGTAGCATAGAAGAAGAGCACTCACCAGGCTGCATGGGGCCGGGGCCCTCCCTGCAGATCCAGAATACATCGCTGCCACCAAGATGTCCTCCTCGAGCTCCCCCTTCTCTGAGCTGCTGGCCTCCACCGCTAATGCAGGGCTTGCCAACCTCCGGGCTGTGGGACATCCTCTCTCCTCTGCTGCCGCATGGTGGATGCTCCCTGTGTCCTCCGCACCGCTCCCGACCGTCCTCCGGTGCTGACATCATCAGCACGCGTCCCAGGTCTACCAGGCCCCGGCCGTAACCCGGAGGTGCGCGCCACCATCTTTCTTCTTCCTAGGACAGACATGCCCTCTATCTCATGCCAATCCTCCATCCTTGTGGAAGGATTGCCAGCCGCACCAGGGGACAGGCTGGTACCTGCATAGCTCACTCTCCTACTCCGTCTGGTTGATGTATAATGGGACCTGAGCCACACGCCAGTGAGTGCCCATCCCCCGAGGGCTGGGGATTCCTCCCAGGCTTGCCACGCTGAAGGGTCCGAAGGCGGGCTAACATTGTAGCACTGAGCCCTAGGTGTCCTATCTGGGCTAAAGTACTCCAGAGGCCTGGACCTCCGAGCATGTGTTGATACAGGCCCTGGTAGCGTAGGGCTCTGTCTAACCCCTTGGAGCAAATCCACTACTTGGCTCTGCACCCATGCTGAGCCATGAGCACCAGCAGCAGCCCTTAGCTGGGCCAGCAATTGGTCAAGATCACTCATACTGTTGCAGGGATAGTGACACAGCTGCCAAGGACACTAGATGTTCGTACCCTAATTCCTGCTCTGCAACTGCTGAAGCCCCACCTCTGCTAGCAGATAATACTCACTGGGCTCCCCCCATCCCCTTTTCTCACCAGCCAATGAGTGAAGACCTGGTTAAGCAGACAGTATTTGTGTTAACCCTGCATTGACTGGATACCCTTATCACCCTGTCATGTATCCCCTTTGCTGATTTTGTGCCTGCTCAGCTACGGTCCTTTCTTTTCTGGTGCTCCAGTACTTTAAAAATGCCACACAATGTTTTTGCAGCTGGACTTTAGCTGCTACATTTCTAATGTTTCCTACAGAGTAAATCTTCATTGTGCCTTGAAGTTTGCAAGCTATTCTAGTACTCCTGCAGTTTAAAGTTGCCATACAATGTTTCCACAGCTGGACCATAGTTGCCAAAATTTGCCTCACTAAATTCTGCTTTGTGTGTCAAAGTTTGCAGTCCATTCATGTCTGAGAAATGTAAATGTGCCAGAAAATGTTTCAGCAGCTGGACACAGTTGTAAAATATCTAATGGTTGCTGCAGAGAAAGTTTTTTTGTTTTGCCTCAAAGTTTGTGACCTATACGACTTAAAAATGAATTAGGGCATTTGTCTCTCAGATAATACACTTTAACCACTTAAGCCCCGGACCATTTGGCTGGCCAAAGACCAGAGCACTTTTTGAGATTTGGCACTGCATCACTTTAACTGACAATTGCGCGGCGGTGTGACGTGGCTCCCAAACAAAATTGAGGTCCTTTTTTTCCCACAAAAAGAGCTTTCTTTTAGTGGTATTTGACCCCCTCTGCGGTCTTTTATTTTTTGCACTATAAACAAAAAAATAGCGACAATTTTGAAAAATACACATTATTTTTTATTTTTTGCTATAATAAATATCCCCAAAAATATATAAAAAACATTTTTTTCCTCAGTTTAGACAGATACGTATTCTTCTACATATTTTTGGTAAAAAAAATCTCAATAAGCGTTTATTGATTGGTTTGCGCAAAAGTTATAGCGTTTACAAAATAGGGAATAGTTTTATGGCATTTTTATTAATATTTTTTTGTTATTAGTAATGGCAGTGATCAGTGATTTTTATCGTGACTGCGACAATTTGGCGTACAGATTGGACACTTTTGGAGCGATTTTGGGACCATTCACATTTATACAGCAATCAGTGCAATTAAAAATGCATTGATAACTGTGTAAATGTGACTGGCGGTGAAGGGGTTAAACACTAGGTGGCACTGTAGAGGTTAAGTGTTCCCTAGGGAGTGATTCTAACTGTGGGGGGGGGCTGTGTGTGAC
Source organism: Lithobates clamitans (assembly GCA_037952925.1). Classification (NCBI taxonomy): domain Eukaryota; kingdom Metazoa; phylum Chordata; class Amphibia; order Anura; family Ranidae; genus Lithobates; species Lithobates clamitans. The sequence continues at coordinate 268,249 of JBBGZY010001950.1, read as the reverse complement.
ACAACACTGATCACCGCTCTTGATTACAGGGAGCTGTGGTCAGTGACAGTGTCACTAGGCAGAACAGGGAAATGCTTGTTTACATTAGCATTTCCGCATTCTTCCTCGGTTAATTCATTCGAATGCTGTGGTAAAGGGTGTTCCCAATGCAATCATTAGAATGCAAAAAGTGATTTATACAAATAGTATGTATACATTTGAAACCGTTTTATAAACGTGTATTAGTGAATGGCTTCACTTTATACATGTGTAAAAATGTCTCAGAAAAAATAATTAATATATTTATGATTGCTCAAACAAATATATCATGAAAAGTTCAAAACAGTTCCAAAATTCTTTCTAAATGATTCCACTCCAACACCATGTGAGAAATAAAATCCATGTTCCAAATAATATTCGTGACTTGTCACCCAAAGCGACAACAAATTGCGCTCACCAGATGGCCCTGGCCAGCAAGTGACCATAAGACATGAAATACCTCCTAGAATCCTGGGAACCATTCAACAATCTTTTTCCAATCGATCGTTCACATGTATGGTGAACTTGGTCGAATGAGTCCCGGAACAGCCAGATCAAATCTTTGTTATCTATCCTCCGCTCCAATCTCTCACATCTGAAAATAAAGCTCCACCAAACAGAGCCAGGGAAGGCAGATATAGTGTCGTATCATTTGTTTATTGTTAAAAAATGTCACTTAGTGGAAGTACTTCCACTGGGGGGTTGCCTAATGCATAGCATACACCGCTGGTTAAATAGCGCTGTCTGAACGAACTTCCACCGGTGTTTCCGATATATTGATGCACTCCCCTGCTGGAAATATTGTAAGTGACATTTTTTAACAATAAACAAACGATACTACACTATATCTGTCTTCCCTGGCTCTGTTTGGTGGAGCTTTATTTTCAGATGTGGGAGATTGGAGCGGAGGATAAATAACAAAGATTTGATCTGGCTGTTCCCGGGCTGTTCACCATACATGTGAACGATCGATTGGAAAAAGATCGTTGAATGGTTTCCAGGATTTGAGGAGGTACTTGATGTCTTATGGTCACTTGCTGGCCAGGGCCATCTGGCGAGCGCAATTTGAAGTCACTTTGGGTGAAAAGTTACGAATATTATTTGGAACATGGATTTTATTTCAAAAATGGTGTTGGAGTGGTCATTTAGAAAGAATTTTGGAACTGTTTTGAACGTTTCATGATATATTTGTTTGAGCAATCATAAATATATGAATTATTTTTTCTGAGACATTTGTGCACATGTATAAAGTGAAGCTATTGACTAATATACGTTTATACACGGTTTTGAATGTATTCATACTATTTGTATAAATCACGTTTTGCATTCTATTGATTGCATTGGGAGCACCCTTTACCACAGCATTCATTCTTCTTTAGTCTTCACTAATTTCAGGTGCAGCAACCCTTTTATCCTTTTTGTTTTATTATTGGTGCCGGTTCCATTTATTTATTATTCACTTTAATTCATTTATTTCAAGATAAAATCTGCATCATATCTTCATCTTGTATTGTGGTTTAATCAAGCTGCTTGCATACTGTCCAGCTACTGAACAATATGTGTGGCTATTGTGGCTATAGTATTTCAGATAATATCAAACTAATTTTTATTTCAGGATAAACCTACCTTGTCCCTGCCTAGTTCCTGCCTAGGTACTTGGGTCCTGTACTAATTCTACTCAGTGTCTATCAAACACATACTTAAATTGTTAAATATCCTTTATGGCAGTGTTCAGCCCTCCATGTCTTTTTTTTTTCTTTTTTATCAATATTTTTTATTGAATTAGCATAAGTAAAATAAAAAGAAACAATCAGGGTGTAGAGTACAGTGCAAGTCTCAAAGAGCAGTCTGATACAATTCTTTTAGGTGGATAATATAGAAGTAGTATTCAAATACCTTTGAATATACAAAGTTTAGGGTACGTCGTTCATTACTATCATGTATCCATACCAGGTAGAGCTATATGGCTTTCCATCCAGATACTCCACGACTTGGAGAAGGCATCATATTTCAGAGCATCATGGCCAGTATGTATTTAAAAAGTATAGTTATGATTTACTCATCTCACCATATCTGAGGTCAGGAGGTTAGAAGCTAGAGTCGATTTCCAGTTCCTAAGTACTACTAAGAATTCTGCCAGTAATATGTGGGTAATAACTGGTTGGTATGAGGGTGGATAGCGATCTATACCGGTATTTAGTAGAGCTAGAACAGGTGTTGGGTTTACTAATATCCCTGTGCAAGTAGATAATTGGGACGTCTATGTCTTTTTTTTTTTTTAATAGCTTGCCTCCTATGCCCTGCACACACGGTCGGATTTTCCGACGGAAAATGTGCGATCGGAGCTTGTTGTCGGAAATTCCGACCGTGTGTGGGCTCCATTAGACTTTTACCATCGGAATTTCCAACACACAAAGTTTGAGAGCAGGCTATAAAATTTTCTGACAACAAAATCTGTTTGCGTAAATTCCGACCGTGTGTGGACAATTCTGGTGCACAAAGTGCCACGCATGCTCAGAATGAATTTCGAGACGGAACTGCTCGGTCTGGTAAAATTAACGTTCGTAATGGATATAGTACTTTCTTCACGCTGCAATGTTTTAAAATGTTTAACCACTTGCCGACCGCCTAACGCATATATACTGTGGCAGAATGGCACGGGCAGGCAAAATCACGTACCCGTACGTGATCTGCCTCCCGCGGGTGGGGGGTCCGATCGGACCCCCCCCCCGGTGCCATAGGCGGTCGGCTCTCGTTTGCGGGCGATGGGAGGTGAGGGGGAGGCCATCCATTGTTAACCACCCCCTCCCGATCGCTCCCGGCGAATGAAAATGCTTCCTTTCCCTCTGTAATGTAAACAGAGGGAAAGGAAGTGATGTCATCCCTCCTCGAGCCGGTCTTTTCGTCCCGGCGCAGAGGAGAGAAGACATCCAAGTAAGTGCACCAACACTACACTTACAGTAGAACACGCAGGCACACTTGTCACCCCCCAGTCACCCCCCGATCACCCCCCTGTATCCCCTGTCACTCTGACACCAATAGCAGTTTTTTTTTTTTTGCATTGGTGTCAGTTTGTGTCAGTTACAAGTGTTAGGGCAGTTAGGTTAGCCCCCTTTAGGTCCAGGGTACCCCCCTTTAGGTCCAGGGTACCCCCCTACCCCCCCTAATAAAAGTTAACCCCTTGATTACCCCCCGTCACCAGTGTCGCTAAGCGATCGTTTTTCTGATCGCTGTATTAGTGACACAGGTGACGCTAGTTAGGGAGGTAAGTATATAGGTTCGCTGTCAGCGACAGGGACCCCCATATACTACCTGCTAAAGGTTTTAACCCCTTGATTGCCCCCTAGTTAACCCTTTCACCAGCGATCACCGTATAAGTGTTAAGGGGGACGCTGGTTAGCTAGTTTGTTTTTTGTAGTTTATTATAGTTTATTACAGTTTATTATAGTTTATTATAGTTTTAGGGCACCCGCCGTTTATTACCCTATAAAGGTTTAACCCCCTAATTGCCCGGCGGTGATAGAAGTTAAGTTTTTAGGATCTGATAAGGTCTGCATCGCCCCAGGCAGCGTCAGGTTAGCGCCAGTACCGCTAAAACCCACGCACACAGCATACACCTCCCTTAGTGCTATAGTATCTGAACGGATCGATATCTGATCCGATCAGATCTATATTCCCCAGCAGTTTAGGGTTCCCTGAAACACAGTGTTAGCGGGATCAGCCCAGATACCTGCTAGCACCTGCGTTTTGCCCCTCGGCCCAGCCCAGCCCACCCAAGTGCAGTATCGATCGATAACTGACACTTACAAAACACTAAGCACACATAACTGCAGCGTTCGCAGAGTCAGGCCTGATCCCTGCGATCGCTAAGAGTTTTTTGGTAGCGTTTTGAATCAGTCGCTAACAGTCAGGAGCTTTTTTGCCTGTGAGTCTCACTAGTGTACCCCTAAATTTAGAGGCCAAAATGGCAAATCGAAGGTACACTAGTGAAGAGGCCTACACGTTTCTGAGTATGACAGATAGTGAAGAGGAAGTCACTCATCTGTCAAGTTCAGGCTCAGAATACGAACCTGTAGAGGACAGCGGCTCCATGACAGATAGCTCTGACGACGGAGTTGTGGTCCCTGCTAGGGTCAGGCGTACCAGACCCCGAACTTCTTCTGTCCTTGAAGTGCAAGAACCGCAGGGCTCTCGTATGGAGCAGAGAAGTACTAGTGCCGCTACTCCTTCTGGTGAACTGGCAAGCACCAGCGGCCTAGTACACCCTGGTCGTACATCCAGCACTGCAGTATCACGTGGTGACGTGGCGAGTCCCATAAGTGCAGTTCAAGCTGGCGAGGTGGCAAGCACTAGTAGTGTCCCGCTGCCACCAAGAAGACAAAGACAGGCCCGTCGTGCCCATAGTGCCCTTCCTGCTGCATTCGCCAATCCGAATTGGGAACCCACTACTTCTGCAGCACACGTACTTCCCCCTTTCACTGGCCAACCCGGAATTCAGGTGGAAACAGTTGACTTTACGCCACTGGATTTTTATTCACTGTTTTTCACCGAAGATCTCTATAGATCTATTGTGGACCAAAGCAATTTGTACGCTGGTCAACACATCGCCACTATTCCCCAGTCCTCCCTTGCCAGAGATTGGAGACCAATTACGGTCTCCGAATTTAAGATCTTTCTGGGCCTTTCCCTCCTCATGGGCATAACCAAAAAGAGTGAGTTGCGGTCATATTGGTCCACTGACCCAATTCACCATATGCCCGTGTTCTCTGCCTCCATGACCAGGGCACGATACGAGCCGATTTTGCGGTTCATGCACTTCAACGACAATGAACTCTGTCGTCCTCGTGGAGACCCTGCATACGATCGGCTCTACAAAATTCAGCCCCTCGTAAACCACTTCAACCAACGTTTTGCAGACTTGTTTACCCCCCATCAAGTTGTCTGCGTTGATGAGTCCCTGATTAAGTTTTCTGGCCGCTTGTCATTCAAACAGTACCTTCCCAGCAAGCGTGCCAGATACGGGGTCAAGATGTATAAGCTCTGTGACAGGGCCACAGGCTATACATGTAGATTTATGGTTTACGAGGGAAAAGATAGTCACGTAGAGCCAATAAACTGCCCTGACTACATAGGAAGCACTGGCAAGATAGTGTGGGACTTGGTGTCACCCTTATTCGGAAAGGGGTACCACGTGTACGTGGACAATTATTATATGAGCGTGCCACTTTTTAGTCACTTGTTTGATCATCAGATTGGAGCATGTGGCACCGTGCGACCTAATCGCCGGGGCTTTCCCCAGCGGCTTGTAGAGTCTTAGGCTGGGGGAGAGAGCCTGCTTGCAGTATAATAATTTGCTCGCTATGAAGTGGAGGGACAATAAGAATGTTTTCGTTCTTACCTCCCTTCATGCAGACACGACGACCCAAATTACTACGGCGACTGGTGTTGTGGAGAAACCCCTCTGTGTCCACGAATACAACCTTAATATGGGAGGGGTGGACCTCAACGACCAGTTGTTGGCGCCGTACCTAGTTGCCCGTAAGGCCAGACGCTGGTAAAAAAAAGGCTCTGTTAATTTATTTCAATTGGCTTTGCTGAATGCTCATGTGCTATACAGAGCTTCAGGATGGACTGGATCCTTCCTTAAATTCCAGGAAGAGATCGTCAGAGCCCTTTTGTTTCCAGATGGTGCTCCACCTCACCTGCCCAATCCAAATGCAGTAAGCCGGCTGCATGGGAGGCATTTTTCTTATGTCCTCCAGAGTACCCCTACCCAACGAGCCCCCCAAAAAAGATGTCGTGTCTGCAGCAAGCACGGATTTAGGCGTGACACCCGGTATTGTTGTCCCTCCTGTCCTGACAATCCTGGTCTATGCATTGGTGAATGTTTTGAACGCTACCATACACTAGTGGAGTATTAGCGTATCAGCACAGCACAGACTAGGCACACTAACACAGGGTCTCCCAAGATGCCATCGCATTTTGAGAGACCCAAACCTGGTACAGTTACAGTTAAAAGTTAAAGTTACTAAAAAAGTGTTAAAAAAAAAAAATACAAAAAAAATAAAAAAATAAAAAAATAAAAATACAAAAAAAATATAAAATAAAAAAACCAAAAATAGTTGTCGTTTTATTGTTCTCTCTCTCTATTCTCTCTCTATTGTTCTGCTCTTTTTTATTGTATTCTATACTGCAATGTTTTATTGTTATGTTTTTATCATGTTTGCTTTATAGGTATGCAATTTTTTTATACTTTTTTATTGTTAACCACTTTTTTGTTTTCAGGTACGCCATTCAGCTGCAGAGCGGATTTATTTATCTTGACAGCAACAGCGTTTGCTCCCACGATATATAAAGCCGTGACTCCAGCGCTGTCGGAGGTGATTTCACCACCACAGTTACATACTTCAGCATATATGCCGAAGCGTGGGGGCAGCAGTGGGTGGAGGAGCGATTTGCTCCTGCCTTTTGCGGGAGGATGCCCCCATGCTTCGGCATATATATTTTTTAGGTGGGCACAGGTTGCGTTAAATGTTTTATTTTTTACTATGTTTTTTTTGTATTTTGCTTTGCAGGTATGGTAAGTATTACTGTTATACTGTAATGTTACTTTGTTTTTTTGTTAACCATCATTTGCTTAACAGGTACGCCATTCAGTTGCAGCGCGGATTTATTTATCTTGACAGCAACAGCGTTTGCTCCCACGATATATAAAGCCGTGACTCCAGCGCTGTCGGAGGTGATTTCACCACCACAGTTACATACTTCAGCATATATGCCGAAGCGTGGTGGCAGCAGTGGGTGGAGGAGCAATTTGATCCTGCCTTTTGCGGGAGGATGCCCCCATGCTTCGGCATATATATATTTTAGGTAGGCACAGGTTGCGTTAAATGTTTTATTTTTTACTATGTTTTTTTTGTATTTGCTTTGCAGGTATGGTAAGTATTACTGTTATACTGTAATGTTACTTTGTTTTTTTGTTAACCATCATTTGCTTAGCAGGTACGCCATTCAGTTGCAGCCCGGATTTATTTATCTTGACAGCAACAGCGTTTGCTCCCACGATATATAAAGCCGTGACTCCAGCGCTGTCGGAGGTGATTTTACCACCACAGTTACATACTTCAGCATATATGCCGAAGCGTGGGGGCAGTGGGTGGAGGAGCAATTTGCTCCTGCCTTTTGCGGGAGGATGCCCCTATGCTTCGGCATATATAAATGGTGCATGTATGCCCATCATTAGAAGTGGGCGGATGAAGGGAGGTATTCTAATGGTGGGCATACCCACCGATCAATATCTTTTTTTCGTTCAGCCCACAGGCTGCATGAAAAAAAAGTTTACAATACAAGGACCAGCAACGTACTGGTATGTTGCTGGACTTTGAGTGGTTATACCAGAATGATGCCTGCAGGTTTAGGTATCATCTTGGTATCATTCTTTTCAGCCAGCGGTCGGCTTTCATGTAAAAGCAATCCTAGCGGCTAATTAGCCTCTAGACTGCTTTTACAAGCAGTGGGAGGGATTCCCCCCCCCACCGTCTTCCATGTTTTTCTCTGGCTCTCCTGTCCCAACAGGGAACCTGAGAATGCAGCCGGTGATTCGGCCAGCTGACCATAGAGCTGATCAGAGACCAGAATGGCTCCAATCATCTCTATGGCCTAAGAAACCGGAAGCTACGAGCATTTCATGACTTAGATTTTGCCGGATGTAAACAGCGCCATTGGGAAATTGGGAAAGCATTTTATTACACCGATCTTGGTGTGGTCAGATACTTTGAGGGCAGAGGAGAGATCTAGGGTCTAATAGACCCCATTTTTTTCAAAAAAGAGTACCTGTCACTACCTATTGCTATCATAGGGGATATTTACATTCCCAGAGATAACAATAAAAATGATTAAAAAAAAAAAAAATGAAAGGAACAGTTTAAAAATGAGTTAAAAATTCAAAAAATAAAGAAAGAAAAAAAAAAAAAAAAAAAAAAGCACCCCTGTCCCCCCCTGCTCTCACACAAAGGCGAACACAAGCGTCGGTCTGGCGTCAAATGTAAACAGCAATTGCACCCTGCATGTGAGGTATCACCGCGAAGGTCAGATCGAGGGCAGTAATTTTAGCAGTAGACCTCCTCTGTAAATCTAAAGTGGTAACCTGTAAAGGCTTTTAAAGGCTTTTAAAAATGTATTTAGTTTGTCGCCACTGCACATTTGTGCGCAATTTTAAAGCATGTCATGTTTGGTATCCATGTACTCGGCCTAAGATCATCTTTTTTATTTCATCAAACATTTGGGCACTATAGTGTGTTTTAGTGCATTAAAATTTTAAAAAGTGTGTTTTTTCCCCAAAAAATGCGTTTGAAAAATTGCTGAGCAAATACTGTGTGAAAAAAAAAAATGAAACACCCACCATTTTAATCTGTAGGGCATTTGCTTTAAAAAAATATATAATGTTTGGGGGTTCAAAGTAATTTTCTTGCAAAAAAAAAAACTTTTTCATCTAAACAATAAGTGTCAGAAAGGGCTTTGTCTTCAAGTGCTTAGAAGAGTGGGTGATGTGTGACATAAGCTTCTAAATGTTGTGCATAAAATGCCAGGACAGTTCAAAACCCCCCCAAATGACCCCATTTTGGAAAGTAGACACCCCAAGCTATTTGCTGAGAGGCATGTCGAGTCCATGGAATATTTTATATTGTGACACAAGTTGCGGGAAAAAGACAATTTTTTTTTTTTTTTTGCACAAAGTTGTCACTAAATGATATATTGCTCAAACATGCCATGGGAATATGTGAAATTACACCCCAAAATGCATTCTGTTGCTTCTCCTGAGTACGGGGATACCACATGTGTGAGACTTTTTGGGAGTCTAGCCGCGTACGGGACCCCGAAAACCAAGCACCGCCTTCAGGCTTTCTAAGGGCGTAAATTTTTGATTTCACTCTTCACTGCCTATCACAGTTTCGGAGGCCATGAAATGCCCAGATGGCACAAACCCCCCCCAAATGACCAAATTTTGGAAAATAGACACCCAAAGCTATTTTCTGAGAGGTATAGTGAGTATTTTGCAGACCTCACTTTTTGTCACAAACTTTTGAAAATTGAAAAAAGAAAAAAAAATATGTTTTTATTGTCTTTCTTCATTTTCAAAAACAAATGAGAGCTGCAAAATACTCACCATGCCTCTCAGCAAATAGCTTGGGGTGTCTACTTTCCAAAATGGTGTCATTTTGGGGGGTTTTGTGCTATCTTGGCATTTTATGGCCTTCAAAACTGTGATGGGTAGTGAGGAGTGAAATCAAAAATTAACGCTCTTAGAAATCCTGAAGGCAGTGATTGGATTTTGGGGCCCCGTATGAAGCTAGGCTCCCAAAAAGTGCCACTCATGTGGTACAGTAACTGTGGTGGTGAAATCACCTCCGACAGCGCTGGAGTCACGGCTTTATATATCGTGGGAGCAAACGCTGTTGCTGTCAAGATAAATAAATCCGCTCTGCAACTGAATGGCGTACCTGCTAAGCAAATGATGGTTAACAATAAACAAAGTAACATTACAGTATAACAGTAAGACTTACCATACCTGCAAAGCAAATACAAAAAAAAAAACATAGTAAAAAATAAAACATTTAACGCAACCTGTGCCTAAAATATATATATGCCGAAGCATGGGGGTATCCTCCCGCAAAAGGCAGGAGCAAATTGCTCCTCCACCCACTGCTGCCCCCACGCTTCGGCATATATGCTGAAGTATGTAACTGTGGTGGTGAAATCACCTCCGACAGCGCTGGAGTCACGGCTTTATATATCGTGGGAGCAAACGCTGTTGCTGTCAAGATAAATAAATCCACGCTGCACCTGAATGGCGTACCTGCTAAGCAAATGATGGTTAACAATAAAACAAAGTAACATTACAGTATAACAGTAAGACTTACCATACCTGCAAAGCAAATACAAAAAAAAAAAACATAGTAAAAAATAAAACATTTAACGCAACCTGTACCTAAAATATATATATGCCGAAGCATGGGGGCATCCTCCCGCAAAAGGCAGGGGCAAATTGCTTCTCCACCCACTGCTGCCCCTACGCTTCGGCATATATGCTGAAGTATGTAACTGTGGTGGTGAAATCACCTCCGACAGCGCTGGAGTCACGGCTTTATATATTGTGGGAGCAAACGTTGTTGCTGTCAAGATAAATAAATCCGCACTGCAACTGAATGGCGTACCTGCTAAGCAAATGATGGTTAACAATAAAACAAAGTAACATTACAGTATAACAGTAAGACTTACCATACCTGCAAAGCAAATACAAAAAAAAAAAACATAGTAAAAAATAAAACATTTAACGCAACCTGTGCCTAAAATATATATATGCCGAAGCATGGGGGCATCCTCCCGCAAAAGGCAGGAGCAAATTGCTCCTCCACCCACTGCTGCCCCCACGCTTCGGCATACATGCTGAAGTATGTAACTGTGGTGGTGAAATCACCTCCGACAGCGCTGGAGTCACGGCTTTATATATTGTGGGAGCAAACGCTGTTGCTGTCAAGATAAATAAATCCGCGCTGCAACTGAATGGCGTACCTGAAAACAATAAAATGGTTACCAACAAAACACAGTAAACGGTAAAGTATAACAAATCTGAAAAGGAAACATGGTAAAACATAATAACAATAAAACATTGCAGAATAGAATAGAGTAAAAAAGAGAAGAACAATAGAGAGAGAATAGAGAGAGAGAGAGAACAATAAAACAACAACTATTTTTGTTTTTTTTATTTTATATTTTTTTTTGTGTTTTTATTTTTATTTTTTATTTTTTTTACACTTTTTACTTTTAACTTTTGTAACTCGTTCCAGGTTTGGGTCTCTCAAAATGCAATGGCATCTTGGGAGACCCTGTGTTAGTGTGCCTAGTCTGTGCAGTGCTGAACCCTACGCTAATACTCAACTAATGTATGGTAGCGTTCAAAGCATTCACCCATGCAAAGACCAGGATTGCCAGGACAGGAGGGACAATGAGAACGGGTGTCACGCCTAAATCCGCGCTTGCTGCAGACACGACATCTTTTTTGGGGGGCTCGTTGGGTAGGGGTACTCGGGATGGCATAAAGAAAATGCCGCTCATGCAGCCGGCTTACTGCATTTGGTTGGGGAAGGTGAGGTAGAGCACCGTCTGGAAACAGAAGGGCTCTGACGATCTCTTCCTGGAATTTAAGGAAGGATCCAGTCTGTCCTGAAGCTCTGTATAGCACATGAGCATTCAGCAAAGCCAATTGAAATAAGTATACAGACACTTTTTTGTACCAGCGTCTGGCCTTACGGGCAACTAGGTACGGCGCCAACAACTGGTCGTTGAGGTCCACCCCTCCCATATTAAGGTTGTATTCGTGGACACAGAGGGGTTTCTCCACAACACCAGTCGCCGTAGGAATTTGGGTCGTCGTGTCTGCATGAAGGGAGGTGAGAACGAAAACATTCTTCTTATCCCTCCACTTCATAGCGAGCAAATTATTATACTTCAAGCAGGCTCTCTCCCCCAGCCTAAGACGGGAATCTACAAGCCGCTGGGAAAAGCCCCGGCGATTAGGTCGCACGGTGCCACATGCTCCAATCTGATGATCAAACAAGTGTCTAAAAAGTGGCACGCTCGTATAATAATTGTCCACGTACAAGTGGTACCCCTTTCCGAATAAGGGTAACACCAAGTCCCACACTATGTTGCCAGCGCTTCCTATGTAGTCAGGGCAGTTTGTCGGCTCTACGTGACTATCTTTGCCCTCGTAAACCATAAAACTATATGTATAGCCTGTGGCCCTATCACAGAGCTTATACATCTTGACCCCGTATCTGGCACGCTTGCTGGGAAGGTACTGTTTGAATGACAAGCGGCCAGAAAACTTAATCAGGGACTCATCAACGCAGACAACTTGATGGGGGGTAAACAAGTCTGCAAAACGTTGGTTGAAGTGGTTTACGAGGGGCCGAATTTTGTAGAGCCGATCGTATGCAGGGTCTCCACGAGGACGACAGAGTTCATTGTCGTTGAAGTGCATGAACCGCAAAATCTGCTTGTATCGTGCCCTGGCCATGGAAGCAGAGAACAAGGGTGAATGGTAAATTGGGTCAGTGGACCAATATGACCGCAACTTACTCTTTTTATTCAACCCCATAAGGAGGGAAAGGCCCAGAAAGGTCTTAAATTCGGAGACCGTAATTGGTCTCCAATCTCTGGCAAGGGAGGACTGGGGATTAGCGGCGATGTGTTGACCAGCGTATAAATTGCTTTGGTCCACAATAGATCTATAGAGATCTTCGGTGAAAAACAGTGAATAAAAATCCAGTGGCGTAAAGTCAACTGTTTCCACCTGAATTCCGGGTTGGCCAGTGAAAGGGGGAAGTACAGGTGCTGCAGAAGTGGTGGGTTCCCAATTCGGATTGGCGAATGCAGCAAGAAGGGCACTATGGGCACGACGGGCCTGTCTTTGTCTTCTTGGTGGCAGCGGGACACTACTAGTGCTTGCCACCTCGCCAGCTTGAACTGCACTTATGGGACTCGCCACGTCACCATGTGATACTGCAGTGCTGGATGTACGACCAGGGTGTACTAGGCTGCTGGTGCTTGCCAGTTCACCAGAAGGAGTAGCGGCGCTAGTACTTCTCTGCTCCATACGAGAGCCCTGCGGTTCTTGCACTTCAAGGACAGAAGAAGATTGGGGTCTGGTACACCTGACCTTAGCAGGGACCACAACTCTGTCGTCAGAGCTATCTGTCATGGAGCCGCTGTCCTCTACAGGTTCGTATTCTGAGCCTGAACTTGACAGATGAGTGACTTCCTCTTCACTATCTGTCATACTCAAAAACGTGTAGGCCTCTTCACTAGTGTACCTTCGATTTGCCATTTTGGGCTCTAAATTTAGGGGTACTTTAGTGAGACTCACAGGCAAAAAAGCTCCTGACTGTCAGCGACTGTATCAAAACGCTACCAAAAAACTGTTAGCGATCACAGGGATCAGGCCTGACTCTGCGAACGCTGCAGTTATGTGTGCTTAGTGTTTTGTAAGTGACAGTTATCGATCGATACTGCACTTGGGTGGGCTGGGCAGGGCTGGGCCGAGGAGCAAAACGCAGGTGCTAGCAGGTATCTGGGCTGATCCCGCTAACACTGCGTTTCAGGGAACCCTAAACTGCTGGGGAGTATAGATCTGATCGGATCAGATATCGATCCGCTCAGATACTATAGCACTAAGGGAGGTGTATGCTGCGTGCGTGGGTTTTAGCGGTACTGGCGCTAACCTGACGCTGCCTGGGGCGACGCAGACCTTATCTGATCCTAAAAACGTAACTTCTATCACCGCCGGGCAATTAGGGGGTTAAACCTTTATAGGGTAATAAACGGCGGGTGCCCTAAAACTATAATAAACTGTAATAAACTGTAATAAACTACGAAAAACAAACTAGCTAACCAGCGTCACCCGTAACACTTATACGGTGATCACTGGTGAAAGGGTTAACTAGGGGGCAATCAGGGGGTTAAAACCTTTAGCAGGTAGTATATGGGGGTCCCTGTCGCTATAAAACACTGACAGCGAACCTATATACTTACCTCCCTAACTAGCGTCACCTGTGTCACTAACACAGCGATCAGAAAAACGATCGCTTAGCGACACTGGTGACGGGGGGTAATCAAGGGGTTAACTTTTATTAGGGGGGGTTAGGGGGGTACCATGGACCTAAGGGGGGTACCCTAGACCTAAAGGGGGCTAACCTAACTGCCCTAACACTTGTAACTGACACAAACTGACACCAATGCAAAAAAAGAAAAAAACTGCTATTGGTGTCAGAGTGACAGGGGGTACAGGGGGGTGATCGGGGGGTGATCGGGGGGTGATGGGGGGTGACAAGTGTGCCTGGCGTGTTCTACTGTTAGTGTAGTGTTGTGCAGACTTACTTGATGTCTTCTCTCCTCGGCGCGGCGACGAAAAGACCGGCTCGAGGAGAGATGACATCACTTCCTTTCCCTCTGTTTACATTACAGAGGGAAAGTAAGCATTCTCATTCGCCGGGAGCGATCGGGAGGGGGTGGCCAACAATGGATGGCCACCCCCTCACCTCTCATCGCCCGGGAAGAAATGGCGACCGCCTCGGGCACCGGGGGGGGACCAATCGGACCCCCCACCCGCGGAAGGCAAATCACGTACATGTATGTGATTTTGCCTGTCCGTGCCACCTTGCCGACGTACATCGGCGTGAGGCGGTCGTTAAGTGGTTAAAGTGGTTAATAAGTGTACAGCAACTGTAGATAAGCTCAAATCTTAGGAAGCCTGTCAGAAGATATAGCACTGATTAGACAGGACCTCCAGAAGATCATAGAGCGCACCACTGCTACAGAAAGCCACATTAGTGACTTGGCTACATCTCTTGTGTGGGATTTACAGACCACTAAGCAGCTAGCTGGCGCAAATAGTCTGCGGGTGGAAGACTTGGAAAACCACATGAGGAGAAAAAACTTAGGGCCAAGTCTCCACAGAGTTTACAGAATGCTGGCTCCTCCACATATTCAGCAAAGACGCCTCTACACCTCAGTTTTCGGTGGGGCGGGCTCACCGTACTCCCACTAGGTCTCTACCACCAGGTAGTCCACCTAGACCTATGCTGGCTCGCTTTCCTAATTAGCGTGACAAGGAAACTATTCTGTGGGTGGCGCGTGAGCACCACAATATTCAATACAATAGAGTCAGAGTCCCCTTCTATGCGGACTTTTTGGGTGAAGTCCAGCGGAGCAGGGAGAAAATCACGGAAGTCCGAAAATGACTACAGTGCCTCCAAGCAACGTATGCCATTTTGTACCCGGCCAGGCTCTGTATTACCTGTGGGGGCCTGCAGCACTTTTTTGAGTCGGCGGCCATGATCTCAGTTTGGATTGACACTTATGAAGCTGACCTAAGACATCATCTGGCTGGAGGGGAGGATGCTTGATTGTGGATGCTTCTATAATCTAGTTGCTGCTCTCGGAGGTCTTCTACCAATTACTGTCACTTCTCTGGAAGATGGCACTCAGTTAGTCTTCCTACAAGTCTGCTTGCGGGGGTGCGTTGGGGAGGAACAGTTATTTTTCTATCACTTGACCACTGAAGAGATTCAAGCGTCATGAAAATACTAATATTTGTTTTCTTATCTGTGCACATCAGAGACCCTGTTCCACAAAGGTACACAAAAGATGTGGTTTATTCTTTATACATTATGTTGGGCAAAAGACTTGCCTGTTGCAATGTATGTTGCCCTGTTTTCTACCCATTACCTGAACTTTGGGAATAATGTGTTCTTCATTTCCTGGTTACAGATGGCGCAGTTGCCCCCCAACTTTTATCTACTGCTTTTTTATTTTTTGCCAAGGCAGCCTGCTATGAAGCGCACTGTTGTGAGTGTGGTATGGAATCTTAATAATACATATGGGGAATTTGAATTATTAAGATCTTAGTGTTTTGCTCAGTGCCTCCAACCTCACGGTAAAAATGTGAACTTTGTTAATCTATGGGGAAGTCTTACTAATGTATAAATATCTCCCAATAAATTAATAAGTAAATATTTTTTATTAATTTACAAGTATAATTATACAATTTCATACGGAACCAGGATTTCTCGTGTTTAATATTTCATACACCCTACCAAAGACATCAACAAGGCAATAAAACTATTTTCCTTAATATTTGGCAAATAACCCCAGGGTAGCCCAAATGACTATGTTAAATAAAAACTGCGGTAATTGCGCCTTAAGTTCAAAACCACTATGGGAGTTATTTATGGAAGGCAAATCCATTTTGCACTACACGTGCAAACTACAAGTGCAAAGTGCACTTGAAATTGCACTGAAAGTGCACTTGGAAGTGCAGTCGCTGTAAATTTGAGGGGTAGATCTGAAATGAGGGGAAGCTCTGCTGATTTTATTATCCAATCATGTGCAAGCTAAAATTCTGTTTTTTATTTTCCTTGCATGTCCCCCTCGGATCTACAGCGACTGCACTTCCAAGTGCACTTTCAGTGCAATTTCAAGTGCACTTTGCACTTGTAGTTTGCACTTGTAGTGCAAAGTGGATTTGCCCTTAGTAAATAACCCCCATTATCTCCTGTCGCTTGGGAAGACAATCCTCTGAATTTCTCCACCCGAAAGAAATACAAAGTATGTCTAGCGGAGTCAATAGATAAATTAATCTTTTCTTCAAATTGATAATATCTAACAGAGCTGCCAGATTGAATTGGGCGATAAATAATTTCCCTGGGACCACAGTAGCCAAATTTATTGTAATACAGGTTGATTTTAAATTTAACCAACAAACGTCTTCAAAACACGCGTCCAATAGTGTGGGACAATTATTAAATACTAACCTACCTTTCACACAGTATTGGATAAGATAAAATGTAAACAGTAAGATACAATTCCTATGATTTTGGGAAGAAAAAAATATTATCAATAATTATATGGTCAGTATCTCACCACTATTTAAAGCAAAGGATGTATATTCGATCCGTCCTAGCAGCAATGCCCAGCAAGATGGGGAGTGGTCGCTTAAAACCAAATTTGTGTTCAGAATGTGGGTCTTTTTGTCCTCTCTCCCCTGAATCATGCATGTGTCTCCTTTTGTATGGTGCAAATTCTTCGATGGTTACCTCCCTCACTTCATGTTTACCATCTCATGATTGGTCGGTTCCAAACATGGGAGGTAACTGCCCTGATTCTCACCCGCCCATCTGTGATCATGGTAAAGGTGTAATCAGAATATGATGTCCTGTGCTATTATGATATGTGTTTTAATATGTTTCATGTTAATATAATATGGTGATTGCTGGCCTTTTGCCCTGTCATTTGCTGTCCCCATCTCATGTACCTTTCTGGCTATAAGAAATCTCTACCTAACCAAATATATTGAGATTGACAGAGATTTATGGAATCAAACATCACCTTTTAACCATAACAGACTGGTGCCTAATCCTTGTCAAATACTTGGATGACTACAGTACACATTGATTTTTACAAAATGCGTTGCAACATTGTAATTTAACATATTATATATCCATATCTATATAGATACATATACTCTTAGGTCTGTTTCAACTTGTGACTGGTGTCCTTCTGGTGTATAATTAACTGGGCGTCTTCTGCCATTGTCTGGGAAAAAGCTGAGTCAACACTGGGTTCTTTCTAAGGAGACAATCTCACCCATTGAAACAATGGGGTTATTTACCCCGGCTTTCCTTTTATCAAAGGCTCTGCTATATGGATCTCAAAACACTAGTTTGACCATTGTCAGTTGGTTGAACCATTGTTCAGGTTACTCTGCTTTAACATAATGTTTTGTATATTGACCTCAAGCCTCCATTGGAGAAGATAATTTAATCAACCTTTTCTGTTGCGGGGGGGGGGGAACGTTCTCCAGGAATGATGACTCCTTGGCTGAGTGTTTCATGAATTATGAAAATTTTTATGTATCCTGGCCATGACAAAATCCCCCTTTGCATTCCAGGTATGTAAGGGAAATGTGCATGGAATTCACTCCATAACATGGTGATGATCAGA
This sequence comes from Lithobates clamitans, assembly GCA_037952925.1. NCBI lineage: Eukaryota > Metazoa > Chordata > Amphibia > Anura > Ranidae > Lithobates > Lithobates clamitans. The sequence continues at coordinate 250,669 of JBBGZY010001950.1, read as the reverse complement.
AGTTTGTTTGTAGCCTCTACTAATAGGTGGCAACTTTGTAGGGATCCGGGGCCTTTTCTGTCAGTCATTTCAGATGACTCCAGGTCTATTTTAGGGATGAAGAGGAAGGTCTTGGTCGGGCGATGAGACAATCCTGACTTGGAAAGGACCCCCTTTTTAGTGCCTGGTCATTACTACTTCCGATCACTGGTTTGGACGGTGGCAGGGACCTCATTGTGTTCACGCATACTGCAAGGGAATAGACAGTTTGAGTATCACATAGATATAGAAATATATTGATATTCTGGTGAGGTAACCTTTTTAATTGATCGTTAATTTAGAGGTTGCCAATCATGACCTTTCAATCACCAATCTTAGTCATCTTAGTTATGAGGAAAGGTTGCAAGCACTGAACTTATTCTCTCTGGAGAAGAGACGCTTGAGAGGGGATATGATTTCAATTTACAAATACCGGACTGGTGACCCCACAATAGGGTTAAAACTTTTTCGCAGAAGAGAGTTTAACAAGACTCGTGGCCACTCATTAAAATTAGAAGAAAAGAGGTTTAACCTTAAACTACGTAGAGGGTTCTTTACTGTAAGAGCGGCAAGGATGTGGAATTCCCTTCCACAGGCGGTGGTCTCAGCGGGGAGCATTGATAGCTTCAAGAAACTATTAGATAAGCACCTGAATGACCACAACATACAGGGATATACAATGTAATACTGACACATAATCACACACATAGGTTGGACTTGATGGACTTGTGTCTTTTTTCAACCTCACCTACTATGTAACTATGTAACCAAGGAGGGGTAGGAGGGTTAGTCCTCCAACAACTGTAATTTGGACTTGGAATGGCAAGCACGTAATTGATGTGCACCAATCTCTCACTGATTTCACCATTCCATGGAATATGAAATTTATATGCCACGGTGGAGATCCTGTCAACAATGTTAAATGGACCTTTCCAGGATGGCAGGAATTTCTGTTCCTTTACCTGGTTCCTCGCAAAATTGTAGAGATATACTTTGTTCCCAATTTCATACTCCTTCTTGGTGGTCTTAAGATCATAGTATGCCTTAGCGCTAGTTGCGGCTCATTCAATATTTCTCTGGGCGAAGGAGAACAAATTTTGTAAGTGTGTTCGTAAATCTTCTATGTATTAGTGAGTTGTGGTGGTATTGATCAAATTATGGTCAGTGGTGTGGTACAAGAGGTGTTGGGGCAGGACCATCCGCCTTCCGGTCATGAGTTCAAAGGGTGACATTTTTGTGACCGTATTCAGGGTTGCCCTTAAGGCCATCAGGACTAAAGGAAGCTTTACATCTCAGTCCTTGCCTGTTTCCTTGACAAATTTCTTGAGTATGTTTACAATTGTCTGATTGTACCGTTCTACTCCACCACTAGAGGCAGGCCGATAGGCGATGTGTAATTTTCTTTTTACGCCCAATATTCTCCACAGTTTAGTCATTACTTCACTAGTGAAATGTGTACCCCTATCAGACTCTATTCTCTGGGGAAGGCCGAAGAGTGAAAATATATGATTGATCAATAGAGCGGCACATGTGAAGGAGCTGTTATTTAGTGCTGGAATACACTCAACATACTTGGTAAATAAACATGTCACGGTTAACATATATCGATTCTCTTGTGAAAATTTAGTTACTAGACATGTGCACACAGAAATATTTCGTTTTGGCATTTCGTTTTCGTCCGAAAAATAAATTCATTTAGTTACTCACGAAATTCGTTTTTATCTATTTTGTTTAGTTAAAAAATGCATTCGTCCGAAAAGCCAAAATAATTAAGGTCGAATCCGTCATTGAAGGCTTATGGTGTCTGTCGAATGTTCTAAGAAGTTTCGACAGAGCAGCTAAACTGTACAACGCCGCAATCGTACATTTCCGGTAGAATATTCTGCCTACAAGCTATAGTAGAATTCTAATGTTGTATGACACTAGTAATAATTATATTTATTAATTATTATGACTAGTCAACCAACATTAGAATTCTTCTATAGCCTATGGGCGAAGCATTTGACCATAAATGTCCACTTGACCATAAATGTCCATGTCATGTCAAATCTTTTCTCTCTAGGTCGAATAATCTTGGACTAATAGAGTTAGGTTAGGCACATTCGACCTTTTTTGCTATTGTCGCTATAATGTTGAATCTTTTCTCTCTATGTCAAATCTTTTCTCTCTATGTAGAATAATCTTGGACTAATAGAGCTAAGGTTAGGCACATTCGACCTCAGGTTCGATGGACACAGATTGCTATTGTCAGCGTCATGTCGAATCTCCTATCTATATCAAACTGTTGTCACAACGAAAACGAAAATAAAGCATTTGTTTATTTTGTGTCTTTCGGTTTTCGATTTCTGCACGTTCGTTATTGTTTGTTAAAACGATAACGAAAATACCCGAAATTCAGACGAAAATGCATTTGGACAAAAACTAATGCACATGTCTAGGCGTAATCCTAGAGGATCTCATAGGTGATCTTTTCTCCGCTGTGCCCGGACGTGGGGGCATCATGGGCATGCTGTAGCATTAAACCTCTGAATTTAAGTGGGACTACCCATTGTTGGATACCTCCTTTTGAAGTGCGGATCAACAATCCCTGATGCAGCGTAAACTGGGATTTGGATTTCATTAATATACGTACGTCTTCCTTGCCAGTATAATTTTCTTGACTAAGGGGATTCTGGTTCAGGCGTTCTAAATGGTTATAAAACAAGCCAATTATTGGGTCTTCTTTTTGGGCTGTGATTAAATTTTCACTGGGGTTTTCATGACACCATTGCAATACATTTGAATCATCAGTTATCCTAGCTTGTTGTCTAGTGACAGCTTCTAACTGTACTGAACCTAAGAGATGATCTATACCTAGCAACTCACCTGTTAGGGCCCCTTCTTTGGCTAGGGAATCAGCCTGATCATTCCCTTCCTTTTCTTCACTTAGGACTTTGGAGCGGCCCTTGATTTTTTTAAAATACAGAGTGATCTCGTGTTCCTTTACCAATTGGTCGATTTGACAAAACAACTTACTATGTTTGACAGGTTTATGGTTACTTTTTACCATGTTGTTCCTTTTCCATTGGGGAAGACACTCAACAAAACTATTCCTGACATAATTTGAATCAGTGATGATGGCGAACTCTTTAAGGCAGTAATCTATGGCCATCTTTCAGGATTGCAGCGAGTTCAGCAACTTGGCTGCTTCTTGGCCCAAGCTTGTATCCCACAGAGATTGGGGCTACACCTTGGGTACATACAATCCGATACCAGCCACTAGTTGGAGCTATTCTTTGTCCTTATGATGATAGGCACAGCCATCTACATATACACATGGCAACTGTTTACAGTATTCATCATCATAAACCTTGTAGGGAGACAACAGTTGTTCTTCTAAAAAGTCAGTGTCCGTGGTCCCCACGCAGGGATCGAGGGCAGAACAATCATGCAGCTCGACAAGACCCCGGGCCACTAAACTTTTCTTGTTCTGTTTGTATCGAATTTCCAAGGGCCACCCTTGCAAGGACAAAGTCCAAGCAATGATGCGGGTATTAGACACATTTCTATACCTGATACGTTCACTCTGTAAATACTGTAAAGGCTGGTATATGGTCTCAACAATAATTCTTTCACCTTGAATATAACTGCAGAAATTCTGTAATGCCCAGACAGTGGACAATAAAGCTTTTTCACAGTCAGAAAACTTAATCTCTACTGAGGACAATGTTTTACTGGTGTAGGCGATAATCTTACTGACATTCTCTTGTTTTTGGTTAAGGACGGAACTCATACTCACCTGAGTGTACCCTGTCTCAAGAAAAAAGGGTTTACCTCCTTCTGGATACGCAAGGCAGGGGGCCTGGGTGAGTTGTACCTTCAGTTCCTTCACAGCATCTGCTTACCCCTTGCCCCATGACCATTCAGCATCTTTCTTCAGCAAATGAAGTAGCAGTTTGCTAATCTCAGCGTAATTGTTGATGAACTTGCGCGAATAGTTAACCATTCCTAGAAACAATCACAGTTAAGTACTGCCTCAACCTTTTTCTTCTGGGGATTTAAATTTTCTGAGGTAACTTCATGGCCTCAGAAATTTACCCGGGTGCAACACCACTGTGCTTTTTGAAGGGATAACTTCACTCCGGCCGTCCTTAACTAGCCCAACATATGTCGTAGTTCTGTAAGGTGCTTGGTCATATCAGTACTTTTGATGAAGCTGTCATTGACGTATGCCAATGTCCCTCACTCTAAGACATCTGGCATAGCCTTGTGCATTAAGACAGCAAATTAATGGCCAGAATTAATATAGCCGAAAGGCATACACACCCAGCAGTACTGTTGTTTCCCAAAACTGAAGGCTAGTTTATTCTGATCTTCTTCACTGACTTTTATGGTCCAGTACCCCTGGTCACAGTCGAGGGCCGAAAATACCTGGGACCCTTGGAGTTGGGCAAGGCAATGGTCTATGTAGGGTACGGGCAATCCTGACATGTAGTCACGCTTGCTGAGTTGTTGAAGATCAGCGCACAAGCGCCACTGTCCATTGGGTTTCAAAATCCCCAGGAAGGGGTGATTGTATGAGCTGTGAATGGGCTTAATTATACTCCATTTGTGTAACTTCCTAATGATCTCAGGGAGAGACTCATAGGAGGCTAGCGGAAGTCTATACTGCTTTACAAATACTGGTGGGGCCTGAGGGTCGGTCTGGATTCTGGCGATATGGAGTTCAGTACTCCCACAATCCTAAGAATCCTGTGCAAAGATTTCCTGGAATTCAAAGAGAAGCTCAAGGAGCAATTGTCGCTAAAGATCATTGGTGCATGCATCGGCTAGGGCTATTATCTCCTCGACTTTGAATCCAGGAAAGCTTTCAGGTTGCCCTATCTCATAGGCCACTTCAAGCCTGGTGGTCAGGTCATTGGGTATGCGATGCGTGCTTTTCTCCCAGTCAGGTCTCTTGGGGTACTCTTCAATTCTACAGGTACCATCCTTAGAATCAAAGGGGTAAATGGACTCTATAGTGAACATACCCTCGGGTAAAGAATTGAATGATTGTTCAATTAATTTCTCCTCAGATAAATATTTATCTGGAATGAGTCCAATCACTTGGTTGGTGACTCCAAACGTATAATACCCGTCTCTACTACAAGGCCGATAAGGGTGCCCTTGGTTAGGTTAAGGTCCTGATTTGAGAGGTTGTGGACGTAGATGGATATTATAGACTGATGTGTATTGATCAAAGGTGCGTGAGTAATTTTTATTCCCTCCTCCTGTTTTCTCTGGGATAGGCACACTAATGCATTCCCTTCAGTTATTGTCCCTTTTTTACATTTATAGGGAGTAGGACATTTTTTATGTCCCTGGGGATGATAATTTCTCGAGCTACCTTAATTTCAACAGTATAAGGCATCTGTCGAGGTAAGTTTGGGATTGGGGATTATCCAGCACTATGAACACATGGGTGGTTGACTTATTACCTATAGTGATATTTAAAAGGCATCTAGCAATTAAGTTATGGTCCTCACAGTCATCAAGGGCATCTGACATCCAATGTCACTTAGGAGTGGAGAAACAGATCATTTCCATTTCGGAAAGGTGGCTAACACGCCCATGGCTCACAAAGCTATGCTCTTGCTTTAAATCAATTTTGGCATATTTTGACCTATTAAGACCATTTATCTGGATAGGAATAAATAGGTCTTTGCTGGGCATGATTTCCCCCTTTCTTAGTTTTATTTTCCTGATGGAAGGATACGGTCAGTATGTTATCCTGGAGGGAGATCTCTTTTATTTTATCATGGGGAATTTTAAAAATATGGTCCTCATCTCCTACTCCCAGGCCATGATTGTCAGGTTGGATAATTCCTGAAGTGGATTTCTAGAGAACCAGTCCTATCTTCCACCAGGTGACAGTGTTGCCGGGAATGGGGAGTTTTAAGTCTCTCATATTTAATCGGGGAGTTGACTTGTGACCACATTACTTGATTCACACAGTCAACAATTGTGTTGAGCCACTTAAGGATATCCATTCCAATTATCATGTGATGGTGTGCGAGATTTGCAATAATAATAGGGTGCCTGATTTCCTTATTACCTAATTTGAGTTTAAATCAGGCAGTACCCATTACTTGCAGTGGCTCTCCCTCCACCCCGATTAGTGAGCAATCAAAGCTCCTAAGTTTAGGTTTTTGGGCATTGAATTTATTACTTCATTAAATTGTTCCTGTGACAGGATGGTGGCTTGGGATCCCGTGTCAATTAAACCTGAAATGGGGTGATCCCCAGCCTCATGTACCTTTACCATAGTGAAATATCTTCCATCAGATTCAATCAACTCACACATGAAATTAGCGTGGTTGAGGATCTGTGGGCTTTCCAATAATTTACAGTTGGCATTTATCTTACCCCATGTCACAGCTTCTTTGCGCTTATGAATCCTGTGGGATGGCCTGTGGGGTCTACTCAGGACGGAAGCACATGGAGTAGGATGCATCCCGCCCGATTGGTCATTTACAACGACTCCCAGCGGCTCAGCTACATTAGAGGGGTTAGAAGGATACTGAAAAACAGGAGCAGAATTAACAATCCAGCACTGATCCCCCCTGTTTAGGAGCATGTCAGGGGTATGGTGTGTATCTCCTGTCATTGCACCCAGGGTTGCCCCCTGCTGGAGGACTGTTTGGGTTTTTACGCATTCTGTGACCCTGGGTTGGTCACAGGAGCGGCCTCTAAAAAAGGCGGGTTAGCAGATTGGTGGTTAATCAGGTGTGTCATTTGTTCGCACATTCGATTAATCTGGGTCTCTACCTGTTCAATTCGCCGGCCCATGACACTTTGGCAATTTGCCATTTTTCGCCTAACCCAGTTGCGTTCAGGACGAGACTGCAAAGATGCATCAGACTCATCCCCACTCCTCTGGTCTTGATGCTGCGGCCTTTCTCTCGGGGGTTCCTGTGGTTCTCTTTGATTTTGGGGAATTAGGGGAGCTAAACCAACCATGGGTTTACTGACATGTTCCTGATTGGGAGGTGACCTGCGATTATTGGGATTTTCATTAAAATTAGGGTCTCTTATGAAGTTGTGGGTTTTGGTTAAAGCTGTGGTTTCCCATCTTGGACTACCTCAGGATATGATTTTCTCTCTGTTTGCAGACCAAGAGGTTGAGGGGTCACAGTAGTGGCTGCTACGGTTTTAGGGTTGGGTTTGGCTTCCCTTTTCACCCCACCTTCGCTAGATTGCTGGATTGAGAATAGGTGATCACTCTCTCTGACTAACCAATCCAGGGAATATCCCTTTTTAAAAGCCCTTGCCAGCCCTAATTTTATATAAGCAGGTAATTCTTCATAAAATAGAGTCTTGAATTCTGGCTGTTCCGGATTGGGGTGCTTTTCAGCCAGAAAGTAAGCGCTTCTTAATACGGCCAAAAATTCTGTGGGACACTGATTAGGGCCACATTTTAAATTGTAGGCCATGGCTTTGGCAGCGGTGACAGTTTTGTAGGGTCCAAACTCCATTTGACACCTATGTTTAATTTCCCTCCATGACTGACCATACAGGGCCTGTAATGAATCAAAGAATTGTCTGTACTTTTTCTTCAAATATCCATGGTAGTAACTCAATTTTGGTACGATCGTCCGGAATGTCTAAGATTTTTTTTTTTTTAAACAATAGATTTTTATTGATTTTCACATTAGATATTATAGTACATGTTGCAGTTTGAACAAAACTAAACAGTAGTTATGCAGTGTTTCACCACAAGGAAGGATATCAAGGCATAAACATATCTAATCACTTGCAGTCTCTTCTTAATGCAACATAGGGTAGTGTCAGTGCTAAAACCTGTCACCCCTTTTGGGTTCACACTGTGATCAGGTATCAAAATATACATTAGTCAGAGACCTGCCCCGAGCCCTGGAGTAGAGCTGGGGAGCTCATTTATTTCAAACCTACTTGAGTCTAGTAGTATTAGTTAATAAACAAACTAAAGAAAAAAAAAAGAAGAAAACTCATGCATACGGAGTCGCTCTACACACATTTTCTAGCAATTCTTAGCGTATGTAGTTTTACAGTCACCTTAGTATGCTGGGGTAATTGTCAATATCATCACCGGAGGGTGAACCTTGTACTTGTTCATATCATGAAACATCTGTCATGGTTAACTTGGTTGTACATCATAAATGTAAGGAGGCATTTGGGGAGTTTCTCCATATATCCCAGTGTTTATGAAAATACTTGGCTCTCCCATTCTTGTATGCAAACATCTTTTCCATCTTTTGCATGTTCATTCTGGAAATTACTTCCTCTATGTTTGGAGATGTCTTAGATAGCCATTCCTTTGCTAGCGTGATAGCGTGATTCAGTGGAGAAGCCATCCGCTCCTGGTGCTTTGTGCATAGCAAGGGTTTTAAATCAGCGTCAACTGGGCGGCACAGTGGTGTAGTGGGTAGCACTTTCACCTAGCAGAAAGAAGGGTCGCTGGTTCGAATCCCAACCATGACACTACCTGCCTGGAGTTTGCATGTTCTCCCTGTGCCTGCGTGGGTTTCCTCTGGGTACTCCGGTTTCCTCCCACACTCCAAAGACATGCTGGTAGGTTAATTGGATCCTGTCTAAATTGTCCCTAGTGTGTATGAATGTGGGTTAGGGACCTTAGATTGTAAGCTCATTGAGGGTAGGGACTGATGTGAATGTACAATGTATACAGTATGTAAAGCGCTGCGTAAACTGACAGCGCTATATAAGTACCTGAAATAATAAATAAACTTCCGTTTCAGTAATAGGGGAGTTCAGTTTCTGCAGTGTGGTGCTATCTATCGAAGGTAATTGGATACCATTAAGGAATTTATTGATCTCGGCTTTAGTGGGTTGGTTAATGTCTGGGTCAGTATTAAGATTGTGGAGGGAGTGGTAGTAGTCTTTGAATGCATTAGCTATAGCTTTCGGGTTTCGTATAGTGGCATTGGTTTGATGGTGTTTTATCTGGGTGAGGTTGGAGCGGGCATGTCGTTTTTTAGTTGGGAGGCCATTAGTTTTTCTGCTCTATTGTTTTGTGTGTAGTATGTTAGTTTGAGTCTTTTGAAGTAAAGGTCATATTCTGCCCTAAGCTCCTGTCTTAAGTCCTCGCAGCATGTATTAAGGTTCTTAAGTATTTGGGTAGAGGCGGTTTTGGAGTTTTTATGTTGTGCTTCTAAATCCGCTATAGATTTTTGCAGTGTTGTTATACGCTGCATTTTCTTTTTCTTTTCCCTAGAGGCATTTTGTATAAGAATCCCTCTGGTGTATGCCTTATGTGCACACCAAACTGTTGTGGGGGAATAGTCCCCAGTGTCATTTATCGTGAAGTAATCCTGGATTTTTCCTTCGATCTCATTTAGTGTTGGGTGCATACAGGTTTACCAGAGTGTAGGTTTTACCATTCATTTCTGCAACCAGAATAATGAAGCGACCGTGCGGGTCAATATGCTGTTGAAGTAGGGAAAAGGTTACAAAGTCCTTGATAGCAATTAGCACTCCATTTCTTTTGGTTGAGTTATTGGCTGTAAACACGTATGGGAATTTGACATGCGTGCATTTTGGAGGTTTTGTGTCAGAGAAGTGCATCCCCTGCACACATAGAATGTCACAGTGTAAGTCCAGAGCTGATTTCCATAGAGATCTGCATTTGTATGGGCTATTCAAGCCTCTCAAATTGAATGTCATGACTTTAAGATTCATTTGTGAAGTATGAGGTGCGTTGTCGCCCTCCAGTGGTGATCTTTGGTGTGGACCGGGATAGAATAACAAAGCAAGAATTGTGCATGTGCTGAGGAAAAAGTTTCTGCATATCCCCTAAGGAACATTGTTCATCAAAACTTAGCCAAACAAAGATAGGCAAGGAATTGTCAATAACAAATTTCAACTGTTGTTGGGAACAGAATGCGGAAAACATCACGCATATAAATGTGGGGTTAATATCAGTGCTTTTATAATATCAGGTGAAGTATCACAGAGAACATGTATTGATGTTGTAAGACACCAGGGCTATATGCATTCTGATGAGGGAAGAGATGGGATTGTATAAGCTGTGTAGCTTTGGCAGTGTAGCACTATTTACCTCTTCTTATATGGCGGTGATTCTGACGTTGCTCCAGGAATGGTTCCGGGTCAGCAGTGTCACCTTTCTGGGGGAGAAGACACCACTTCTGGAGGAGTGCCATACCTCTTTCCAGTGATGAGATGGAATGTGATTCATTGTTCATTTCTAATAGTAGCTTGGCCGGGAAGCCCCACTTATAGAAAATTTTGTGGTTACGCAGGATCTTAGTAATAGGCACTAAGTTGTTTCTCGCCGACATGATAGCTTGGGACAGGTCGGCGTATATTGCGATACCTGTAAAGAGATCGGGTAGGGCAGGGTGTTGCCTGGAGTATCGCATTAGTTGATCCTTCACATGGTAGAAATGGATTCTAGCGATCACATCCCTTGTGATCTTCTCAGGAAGATAGGATGGTTTTGGCAGTCTGTGGGCTCTATCTATGACAATATCAGCCGGCCCCAGGGATGGGAGAGCCGTTGTCATGAGCTTTTGAAGGTATGATTGCAGGTCAGCTGGATTAACGAATTCAGGGATCCCCCTAAATTTTAGGTTGTTCCTGCGTGATCTGTCTTTGATGTCCGCCATTTTGAGGTGAATAGCTTTAATCTCTGCTTCTACATCAAAGTGGGCATCTACTAGCTCTTTATGCGCCATTGTGAATTCCTCCATTTTTTTCCCACATACTCCACTCTCTTGCTAACCACAGCCAATTCAGACTTTGTGGATTTCATAAAAGTTTCCATGTCATGCTGGAGAGCCCCCCTTAATGTTTGCAGCATCTCCTTCATTGTGGTGTCCAGGATGGACTGCCCTGTAGTGGGGAACTCATCTAATTGCTGGCTGCATGTGTTAGATTCCTCCATTTCTTCCCCCTCTACTCCTGTGCCATGCTGCACATCTTCCTGCTCCCCCAGCCCCTGTTTCTGCTTAGCAGGGCTACTAAAAGGTGAGGATGTTAGTAGATTGCCTGAATCAGGCGACTAACCCTCTGATTGTGCTGGATTGATAGGTACATTAGCTGGCACTGTGAGAACACAGGTCCCAGCGCCGGCGCCATCTCGGATCGTCCGGTCCGTCACAGGAGGGAAGAAATCTGTCAGCTTTCATGGCCCTTCTCTCTCCTTCCTCTTATTCATTGTGCCCTGTGTGATGTCCGCTGTGTCCCCTCTCTGCTGATGCCAAAATCGGACGTTTCTGTGTGCTGTGAGCCGCTGTAGAGAGGCCTTGTGGCAGAGCTAAACACTCACACTGCCATCCGCTCTAGCCGCCGGCTCCGACCCCCAGAATGTCTAAGATTTTTAAGGTACATTCGTATGTTCCTAGATGGTCAGTGATGGTTGGGGATCCTTTCTGGGAAAAAACGGGAACAGTTTCTTTTAAGAATTTTATCATTTTGGGGGTGTCCTAACTGGGGTCCTAGGCTTCCTTTTATACCCATATAAAGCTCTATCTACTTCCTCCTCTGTACACTCTGGGGAGTATTTTTGGAGCTTATGGGGTGACCTGTATTCTCACCCTGTCTCATTGTGACTTACCTGTGCCCCTGGAAATATGAATATTTCCATCTTTCCATTTTCAGTTCCTCTAAGCGACTTCGGCTCATGGATTCATAGTTTAACTGGGAAGTTAATTTTTCTATCAGTTCCTCCATTGCTCTCTGCTCGGATCTGAGTCTCAATTTCTGCTTTATTCTCTTTATCTCCAGCAGCAGAGTTTGCTTCAATGGGATTTTTTCTCTCTTGTTTGTAACGTTCTATTTCTTGTTTACCTTTTTGATATTTCTCTTGCAATTTGTTTCAATACGCGACGGGACTCTTCATACAGTATAAGGCCTGAGCATTTTGGATATAGCCTGCTAACTTTTCCTGACCTTCTCTATATTGTCTGAGTCTACTCTCAGCCTGTTGAATTTTGATTGATGGGGATTTTCTTCTCTTTTTTGTTATTTAAGGTGGTGCAGGCTTCCAGCAATTCTTTCCTTTATGCCGTGTACACACGACTAGACTTTTCGACAGCAAAGGTCCGATGGAATGAATCCGCTGGACAATTTGATCGTGTGTGGGCTTCATCGGACCTTTGCTGTCAAAAAATCAGACAAACTTTAGAAATAGAACATGTTTCAAATCTTTCCGACGGACTCGAGTCCGGTCGAAATATCAGTTCGTCTGTGTGCTAGTCCGATGGACGAACAACGATGCAAGGGCAGCTATTGGCTACTGGCTATGAACTTCCTTATTCTAGTCCGGTTGTGCGTCATCATGTTCGAATCAGTCGGACTTTGGTGTGATCGTGTGTAGGCAAGTCCATTGCATCAGAACTACATCGGAACTCCATCGAAAGTCCGTCAAAAAGTCCTTCGGGGTTCAGTCCATCGAAAGTCCTCTCGTGTGTACACGGCATAAGGCTGGCATTTGTTTGGCAACTTCATTACACAAAAACCACAATATCGGCCATGACTCCATAAAGAGCCAGTCTCGATTTTTTTGTCTTTTGCACCAGCAAAAGCCATAATCAGTTGGTAAACCCGGCCATCGTCAATAAAAAAATTTATCACTTAACCTCTCGGCCTGTTCTTTCTCCTCTTTGATAAGCTTCTCTAAATTGCCTCCTAGGTCTAATCGCTTATGAATGTATTTGGTTACACGATAGTCAAGGACTCCACTTAAGTTGTCCTGAGGCTCAGTAGCCTTTTTCAGGTTTGAGGTAGTTACAGCTGAGGCGGTATTACCATGAATTTGATTCATTATCCCTTCCTGCCATGTTACTATAAACAGATATCCTTCACAACTAGGGATGAGCTTCGAGTTCAAGTGGAACCCATGTTCGACTTGAACATCGCCTGTTCGACCGTTCGTCGAATTGCGAACGATATGGGCTGTTTGCGCCAAATTCGAGTGGCACGTAATGGCCCATAATTCACTGCGGCATCGCAGTGCATTGTTGGCTGATGATTGGCCAAGCATGCACTATGACCTGCATGCTTGGCCAATCACAGCGCCGTGTGTACAGAGAGCCGTAATTGGCCAAAGCCAGGGTGGCTTTGTTCAATTATGGCTCAGGGGGTTTAGTACATGCCCCACACTATATAAGGCCGCCTGCATGGCGGCCTTGTGGTGGCCATCCCAGGTGTTGCATATATATATATATATATATATATATATATATATATATATATACACTGTATTCAGTTTAGCTAGATCTGTACCTGGGTTTCTCTTCCTAAAATACTGACAGGCAGGCAGGTGTTTTTACAGTATTTACAGTTAGTGTACTGTGTACCCTGCACAGTTGCACCTACAGTATAGCTACCTGAAGACAAGTGCTTGTGTTCTTCTGATCCTATTAATAGTACAGGTAGGCTCTTGAAGTATTTACAGTTAGTGTACTGTGTACCCTACACAGTTGCACCTACAGTATAGCTACCTGAAGACAAGTGCTTGTGTTCTTCTTCTGATTCTATTAATAGCACAGGCAGGCTCTTGAAGTATTTACAGTTAGTGTACTGTGTACCCTGCACAGTTGAACCTACAGTATAGCTACCTGAAAACAAGTGCTTGTGTTCTTCGTCTGATCCTATTATTAGTGCAGGCAGGCTCTTGAAGTATTTACAGTTAGTGTACTGTGTACCCTGCACAGTTGCACCTATAGCTACCTGAAGACAAGTGCTTGTGTGCTTCTTCTGATCCTATTAATAGTGTAGGCAGGCTCTTGAAGTATTTACAGTTAGTGTACTGTGTACCCTGCACAGTTGAACCTACAGTATAGCTACCTGAAGACAAGTTCTGGTGTTCTTCTTCTGATCCTTTTAATACCACAGGCAGGCAGCTTGAAGTATTTACAGTTAGTGTACTGTGTACCCTGCACAGTTGAACCTATAACTACCTGAAGACAAGTGTTGGTGTGCTTCTTCCTATTAATACCACAGGCAGGCATTCTGCTAGCTGCTGTATGATCAGTATATATACATCCCAGTTTTGTGCAGCTACATCTCACTGCAGTGCAGGTCATTAGTATGTCTGGAAGGCCAACAAGGAGAGACAGACAGTCACAAGCCAATAAAAGAGGGCAAGCAGGCTCTGTGTCTAGAGGCAACAGTGCTGGTCGTGGACACGGTGCATCCTCATCATTACGTGGCCGTGGGACACGTTTGTCCTTTTTTTTGGTAGCTGTGTTGAGTCGCAACATGCGGAAGACTTAGTAGAGTGGATGACCAAGCTGTCCTCATTCTCCTCATCCCCTCTCATCCAGGCTCAGGGTACGTTGTCTGGCAAAGCAGTTGCCAATGCGGCATCTTCCCTCGGCTCAATGGCATCAGTCACTCCTTCCCTAGCCAAACTATGTCCTCCTGAGGAGTCCCCCGAACTGTTTGACCACAGTGTTGAGTACATGCTCCAGGAGGATGCCCAGCGTTTTGAAGGCTCCGATGATGGTACTCAGCTAGAGGAAGGCAGTAACGTGAGCCCAGACAGAGGGGATGCCCAAGAAGGACAGCAATCTGGCAGTCATGTTCCCCCAGCTGCAGCATACTGCCAGCTTTGCTCCAGTGATGAGGAGGGAGGGGATGATGAGGTCACTGACTCCACGTGGGTGCCTGATAGGAGAGAGGAGGAGACACATCACCAACGAGGCAGGATGCCCTCCAGGGGCCAGCTTAAGGGCAGCACACCGATTGCATCACACCGCAGAGCTCCGCATGTGCGGGGCGCTGCTGTCTCTGCGTTATTCCAAAAAAACTTTGGTGTGGGCCTTTTTTGATACGAGTGCATCAGATCCCACAGCTGCTATTTGCAACATATGTCTCAAGCGTATCTCGCGTGGCCAAAACATCACCCGCTTGGGTACCACATGCTTGACCAGACATATGTTGACCTGCCATGCAGTTTGTTGGCAAGCCTACCTAAAAGACCCACACCAAAGAACAAAGAGGACTTCTACTTGCTCCTCATCAGCCGGGATCTCCAACACCACTATACCTTCAGTCCTCTCTGAGACCTGCACTGAGAGAAATTAAGGTGTAGAATTAGGTGTGTCACAGCCAAGTACTTGCGGGCAATCTGCACCAACGTCAGATTGTACCAGGCAAATTTCCCTGCCCCAGCTGCTGCACCACAGAAAGAAGTTTGCTCCCAGCCATCCACATGCCCAGCGGTTGAATGCTAGCTTGGCTAAATTGCTAGCACTTCAACTGCTGCCTTTTCAGTTGGTAGACTCTGCCTTCTTCCGTGAGTTTGTGGAATGTGTGGTTCCTCAGTGGCAGGTTCCCAAACATCACTTTTTCTCACGGAAGGCGATTCCGGCTCTCTTCCGGCATGTGGAAGGCAATGTCTTGACATTTATTAAACCAGAAAAACCGCGGTCTATATGGTAAATTCACATAGGTTGCTGCCTCCCTTAAAACAAAGACACTCCTAGGGGTGTCCTGCCTAGTAAAAATCTGTTTGAAGAATATTATAGGGATAAAACGGCGCTACCTCAAAAACCTGTATGGCTAAGCATATACAGGAAACATTATATGAAAAACGAATTTTTATATATATGTATAAAAACACTTGTATGTGAGAACATTTTTCTATATGAAGGGGAATTATGATGTTGTCACGGATTAGTGAAGGTAGAAACTGACTAAAACATATAGATAAGAGTCAGCAGGGGCTTACATGCAGCCTACTAAGAGATATATAAAACCTATCACCAAGCATCTGTCTGCAGCCCATATGTTCCTGATAGGTCAGTGTACTATCTCTAGATCAGGAACTCCAGACAGCATACTCTGTGCATAAAAAAACATGTATCAGCACATATATGTTATATCCTGTAAAGAAAAGCAAAGACTTTTCCCCTCATACATCAATAGCATGTATATCTATGTTTCAATGCAGAGTCCGTATACTATGGAGATCAAAGCATATTAATGACAGTCCCATGCAGTGCATGCAGCAATCAGTAGCGGTCAGCTGGAAAAATGTCTGATCCACCCACAGGTCTGTCAGGAAGTGATGTGGGAAGTGATCCCACATCCGACCCGCTTCCCACATCACTTCCTGACAGACCTGTGGGTGGATCAGACATTTGTCCAGCTGACCGCTACTTCCCCCACTTGTATCTGCTTTGCTTACAGTGACTGTGGATACCATACAAGACAGTATCTGAGCATCATCCTCCCCCCAGTGGTCAAGGGAGGAACAGCGGAATACTGTGCTTGGATGTGTTTTTAATTTTTTAAACTTTTTTATATTTTACTTTGGAACATTCTGGATTTCTTTATACATATAATTTTATAAAATAAATACACCTTTGAGACTTTATCACACTATGGAGGTCTCCTTTTCTTTGACACATGAGGAGTAAGATCCACCGGGACACAACTGGATATATGACAGCAGTGAACAGAAAAGCCCTTGTATAGGACTACAGGCCTGACACCCCTGCAGGGGTTCCTACCTTTGGTGAGTGAGCATTTTGAGGGGGTCACAGAAGTCACCACCCTACGCTGTATGCACGAAAGTCACCTGGTGAACAACCTGATTGCTGCATGCACTGCATAGGACTGTCATTAATATGCTTTGATCTCCATAGTATACGGACTCTGCATTGAAACATAGATATACATGCTATTGATGTATGAGGGGAAAAATCTTTGCTTTTCTTTACAGGATATAACATATATTTGCTGATACATGTTTTTTTATGCACAGAGTATGCTGTCTGGAGTTCCTGATCTAGAGATAGTACACTGACCTATCAGGAACATATGGGCTGCAGACAGATGCTTGGTGATAGGTTTTATATATCTCTTAGTAGGCTGCATGTAAGCCCCTGCTGACTCTTATCTATATGTTTTAGTCAGTTTCTACCTTCACTAATCCATGACAACATCATAATTCCGCTTCATATAGAAAAACGTTCTCACATACAAGCGTTTTTATACATATATATATAAAAAAAACGTTTTTCATATAATGTTTCCTGTATATGCTTAGCCATACAGGTTTTTGACGTAGCGCCATTTTATCCCTATAAATGTCTTGACATTGCTGGACAGGGTGGTCAGCGGTAAGGTGCATATTACCGCTGACTCATGGTCCAGCAGGCATGGACAGGGCCGTTACCTATCTTTCACGATGCATTGAGTGACTCTTCTGGCAGCTGGGAAGGATGCAGGACAAGGTGCAGTAGTGTTGGAGGTTGTTCCGCCACCACGCCTCCAAAATTCTACTACTGGTGATTCTGACACACCTCTCTCCTTCACCCCCTCCTCTTCTTCTTCCTCCATGGCCTCTTCCTGTGCTTTGTCCTCGGAACCAGCGGTGCTCCGTAGGCGTTCAAGGGGCTATGCAAGTACGCAGGCCAAAAGATGCCATGCAGTGCTTGAGCTGGTGTGCTTGGGGGACAGGAGCCAAACTGGGACAGAGATTCTGTCAGCTCTGCAGGGGCAGGCTCAAAGGTGGTTGATGCCACACTAGTTTCATCCAGGAATTGTGACCAACCTCCTCTCCGCCCTCCAACAGGGACAACTGACCCATGTGCCCTGTTTGGCTCACATCCTTAACTTGGTGCTGCAGCGGTTCTTGAGCAGGTACCCGGGCTTACAGGATGTCCTGAGGCAGGCCAGGAAAGTCTGTGTGCATTTCCGCCGGCGCTCGGCTGGCTGACCTCCAAAAGGAGTTTAACCTGCCCAAGAACCGCCTGATCTGTGACATGCCCACCAGGTGGAACTCAACATTGCCCATGCTGTACCTGTGCGAATATGGCACCAGGACAGGGTCAGGGGAGCCTGTTTTTTTTCCCCACGCCAGTGGGCCATGATCAGGGATGCATGCACTGTCCTGTCACCATTTGAGGCGGCCATGAGGATGGTGAGCAGTGACAGTGCATGCATCAGTGACACTGTCCCCCTTGTCCACCTTTTGAGCACATGCTGCGTGGAATAATGGACAGGGCACTTGAGGCAGAACAGAGGCAGGAAGAGGAGGACTTCCTTACCTCTCAAGGCCCCCTTTATACAGACAGTGTTCCTGCGAGCCCGCTGATCACACAGGAAGAGGAGGAGGAGGATTTGGGCAGCATGGAGGTGGAACCTGGCACTCAGCATCAGCCGCAGTCTTCAAGGGATCATTTACAGTCCCAAGAAACCCATGGACTTGTACGTGGCTGGGAGGAGGTCGCCTGCGGATCAAGTCGTCCTTAGTGACCTAGAGGACTCCAGACCGAATGCTTCAGCAAACCTATGCTGCATGGCCTCCCTGATCCTGCAAAGCCTGCAGAAGGATCCTCGTATTCGTGGTATCAAGGAGAGGGATCATTACTGGCTGGCAACCCTCCTTGATCCACGTTACAAGGGTAAGGTTGCGGACCTTATCTTTCCGTCACAGAGGAAGCAGAGGATGAAACATCTTCGGGAGGCCATGCAGAAAGGTCTGTGCAACGCGTCTCGAGACTGGGAGGTTACAAACTCCTGTTCCTGAACAATGTGTTGCTGAGGCTTTGGCCAGTCAAAGAAGGAGCAGTGGAGAAGGTGGCCATCTGACCGATGCGTTCAGACAATTTTTTAGTCCACAGCCCCAAGGTATGATCGGTTACAGCAACCATCGCCAGCATCTGTTTTACATGGTGCAGGAATACCTACGGGCAAGATCTGACTTGGACACCTTTCCCACCGAAAATCCTTTGGGTTACTGGGTCTTGAGGATGGATCACTGGCCAGAGCTTGCACAGTATGCAATTGAGCTACTGGCCTGTCCTGCATCCAGCGTTCTTTCGGAACGCACATTCAGTGCTGCTGGAGGTTTTGTAACCGATCACAGGGTGGGCCTGTCCACCAACTCGGTCGATCGTTTGACCTTCATAAAAATTAATCAGTCTTGGATCACCACCAGCTACCAAGCACCTGATGCTGATGTAACCGAATAATTTTTTTTGAAATGTCAGATCCCTTCAAGACTGCCTATGCTGATGCTGAGTGACTATCCTGTTATGCTGAGTGACTATCTTCTTCCTCTTCAATGATCATGCTGATAGCTTGTAAGAATATTTTTGGTTCTGGGCGCCGCCACCAGTGGCTAAGGCCCAATTTTTTAGCCCCTGTTTAACAGGGGCATGTAATTACAATTTTTGATGCAATATTTTGCAAGAAGGGTTCATTGCTGCACTCAACTAGAGTATTTGTGAGGGGTTGCAGTGTTGTGGCACCAGTACCAGTGCCTAAAGCCCAATTTTTCAGCCCCTGTTTAACAGGGGCGTGTAATTACAATTTTTGTTGCAATACTTTGCAGCAGGGCTCGTTCCTGCGCTGCAACTAGAGTATCTGTGAGGAATGCAGTGTTGTGGCACCGGCACCAGTGCCTAAGGCTCGATTCACACCTATGCATGTTGCTTTTGAGCGTTTTTGGAGGGTTTTTTTTCATGCTTGCCACGTTTTTGAGCAGTGTTTTTGCCGCGTTTTTGCTGAGATTTTGCCGCGATTTACGTTTTGCGGTTTTTTTTTTTTTTACAGTTTTTTTTTTTACAGTCTTAAAAAAATATAAAAAATAAATAAATAAATAAAAAAACCCGGCAAAAACGCATCAAAAACGCACCAAAAACGCATCAAAAATGCTGCAAAAACGGTGCACTTGCGTTTTTGATGCTTGTCCATTGAATTCTTATACATGCAAAACGCTGCATTTTGCATGAAAAAAAGTCCCTGACCCTTTCCAAAAATGCAGAGAAACAAAAAGGCATTGATGTGAACATGTTCCATAGGAACCCATGTTAAAAAATTCCCGTGCATTTCTGTAAAATGCAAAATGCATCAAAAAACGCGCTAGTGTGAATGGAGCCTAAGGCCCAATTTTTCAGCCCCTTTTTAAAAGGGGCATATAATTACAATTTTTGATGCAATATTTTGCAGCAGGGCTCGTTCCTGTGCTCCAACTAGAGTATCTGTGAGGGGTTGCAGTGTTGTGGCACCAGTGCCTAAGGCCCAATTTTTCTGCCCCTGTTCAACAGGGACATGAACTTATAATTCTTGATATAATATTTCACAGCAGGGCCCATTTCTGCGCTCACCAAGAGTAACTGTGAGGACTTACAGTGTTGTGGCAACACCACCACCACCACCATCAAAGGCCCAATTTTTCTGCCCCTGTTCAACAGGTGCATGTAATTACAATTCTTGATCTAATATTTCACAGCAGGGCCCGTTCCTGCGCCCACCAAGAGTAATTGTGAGGGCTTACAGTGTTGTGGCAACACCAACACCTAAGGCCCCAATTTCTGCAGAGTATATAGGGCAGGACCCTACTTTCAAACATCCAATGACTCCTACTTGAAAACCGAATGAGACAACTGGAAATGAGATGAAATCTACCCCTAGGAAGGGAAATTCTCTCCTGTAAAAGTTAATATGGGAAAAACGTATCTCCTCTCCACTGATGCTTTATCAGCAATCCTTGTTTCACTAAAAACCCCAAATTGTCAAAAACATTTGTCATCGGAAAGTGAAGTGAAATCTTCTGAAGAGGTGCACAGACAGCAAAACAAATGTCACAGGGGTGATAACCCTCCCTATGTTTTCCAAAAAGCTTAAAAAAGCTTCTTTTGGCTGGAGCTACACTTTAAAAATGTACCAGTTCAAAATTACAAACAGATTCTACTTAACAACAAACCTACAGTCCCTGTCTTGTTTGCACCTCCTGGTATACTGCTGTTCAGAGTATATAGGGCCTGGGGGCCCCGCGCCTTTCCTTTTTTAATTTGGGTGCGGGGTTCCCCTTAATATCCATACAAGACCCAAAGGGCCTGGTAATGGACTGGGGGGTGGGGGGTACCCATGCCGTTTGTCTCACTGATCTTCATCCATATTGCTGGGACCCGACATTACATTAAAGCCGCAAGCAGTTTTAAATGGCTTTTATCCCTTTAAAAATGTAATTTTGTGCAGGGACTGTTCTAAGCACGAGAAACACGTGCCACTTTACAGGCATACTCTAGACACCCCATAGGTATGATATTTAAAGGAATATTTCACTTTTTTTTCACTTTAAGCATAATTAAAATCACTGCTCCCGAAAAAATGGCCATTTTTAAAACTTTTTTTTTGCATTGATATTGATGTCCCCTGGGGCAGGACCCGGGTCCCCAAACCCTTTTTAGGACAATACCATGCAAATTTGCCTCTAAAATTAGCACTTTTGATTTCTAACATTCGAGTCCCATAGACTGCAATGGGGTTCTAAAGTTCGTGCAAATTTTCGGTCCGTTCGCAGGTTCTGGTGCGAACCGAACCGGGGAGTGTTCGGCTCATCCCTATTCACAACGTATATGCAAATACAATCACCAGTATGTTCTGTAATGTGGTAAGGTTCCTTCTTACAAAATATCTCAGCAGTGCTTGCCAATTTTATGTTGTGAGTGTGGTATGGAATCTTAATAATACATATGGGGAATTTGAATTATTAAGATCTTAGTGTTTTGCTCAGTGCCTCCAACCTTATGGTAAAAATGTGAACTTTGTTCAGACAATCAGTAACATACCACAATAATTTCCTGAGTTCGTTAATCTATGGAGAATTCTTACCAATGTATAAATATCTCCCAATAAAATTAATAAGTAAATCATTTTTATTAATTTCCAAGTATAATTATACAATTTCATACAGAACCAGGATTTCTGGCCGATTAATATTTCATTAACCCTACCAAAGACACCAACGCGGCATTAAAACTTTTTTCCTTAATATTTGGTAAATAATCCCTGGGTAGTCCAAATTACTTTGTTAAATAAAATTTGTGGTAATTGCTCCTTAAGTTCAAAAATGCAATGGGGTTTATTTACTGAAGGCAAATCTACTTTGCACTACAAGTGCACTGCAAGTGCACTTGGAAGTGCAGTTGCTGTAAATCCAAGCGGGACATGCAAGGAAAATAAAAATAAGAATTTTAGCTTGCACATGATTGGATGATAAAATCAGCATAGCTTCCCCTCATTTCAGATCTACCCCTCAGATTTACAGTGACTGCACTTCCAAGTGCACTTTAAGTGCACTTGTAGTGCAAAGTGGATTTGCCTTTCGTAAATAACCCCCCATATCTCTTGTCTCGGATAGACAATCCCATGAATTTCTCCGGCCGGAAGAAATACAAAGTATGTCTAGCGGAGTCAACAGATAGATATTATCAATTTGAAGGAAAGATCAATTTAACAGAGCTACCAGATTGAATGGGGCAATAAATAATTTCCCTGGGACCACAGTAGCCAAATTTGTTGTAATACAGGTTGATTTTGATTGCACCCACAAACTGCTTCAACACACACAGCCAATAATGTGGGACAATTATTAAATACTAACCTACCCTTCACACAGTATTGGATAAGATGAAATGTAAACAGTAATATACAATTCCTATGATTTTAGGAAGAAAAAAATATTATCAATAATTATATGGTCAGTAACTCACCCCTGTTTAAAGGAAAGGATTTACAGTATCTCACAAAAGTGAGTACACCCCTCACATTTTTGTAAATATTTTATTGTATCTTTTCATGTGACAATACTAAAAAAATGATACTTTGCTACAATGTAAAGAAGTGAGCGCACAGCTTGTATAGCAGTGTAAATTTGCTGTCCCCTCAAAATAGCTCAACACACAGCCATTAACCACTTCAGCCCCAGAAGGTTTTACCCCCTTCCTGACCAGAGCACGTTTTACAATTCGGCACTGCGTCGCTTTAACTGCTAATTGCGCGGTCATGCAATGCTGTACCCAAACGAAATTTGCGTCCTTTTCTACCCACAAATAGAGCTTTCTTTTGATGGTATTTGATCACCTCTGCCGTTTTTATTTTTTGCGCTATACACGGAAAAAGACCGAAAATTTTGAAAAAAAATGATATTTTCTACTTTTTGTTCTAAAAAAAATCCAATAAACTCAATTTTAGTCATACATTTAGGCCAAAATGTATTCGGCCATATGTCTTTGGTAAAAAAAATGTCAATAAGTGTATATTTATTGGTTTGCGCAAAAGTTATAGCGTCTACAAACTAGGGTACATTTTCTGGAATTTACACAGCCTTTAATTTATGACTGCCTATGTCATTTCTTGAGGTGCTAAAATGGCAGGGCAGTACAAAACCCCCACAAATGACCCCATTTTGGAAAGTAGACACCCCAAGGAATTTGCTGAGAGGCATGTTGAGCCCATTGAGTATTCATTTTTTTTGTCCCAAGTGATTAAATAATGACAAAAAAAAAAAAAAATTACAAAAAGTTGTCACTAAATGATATATTGCTCACACAGGCCATGGGCATATGTGGAATTGCACCCCAAAATACATTTAGCTGCTTCTCCTGAGTACGGGGATACCACATGTGTGGGACTTTTTGGGAGCCTAGCCGCGTACGGGGCCCCGAAAACCAAGCACCGCCTTCAGGATTTCTAAGGGCGTACATTTTTGATTTTACTCCTCACTACCTATCACAGTTTTGAAGGCCATAAAATGCCCAGATGACATAAAACCCCCCCAAATGACCCCATTTTGGAAAGTAGACACCCCAAGCTATTTGCTTTGAGGCATGTTGAGTCCATGGAATGTTTTATATTTTGACACAAGTTGCGGGAAAGTGACAAATTTTTTTTTTTTTTGCACAAAGTTGTCACTAAATGATATATTGCTCACACAGGCCATGGGCATATGTGGAATTGCACCCCAAAATACATTTAGCTGCTTCTCCTGAGTACGGGGATACCACATGTGTGGGACTTTTTAGGAGCCTAGCCGCGTACGGGACCCCGAAAACCAAGCACCGCCTTCAGGATTTCTAAGGGCGTACATTTTTGATTTTACTCCTCACTGCCTATCACAGTTTCGGAGGCCATGGAATGCCCAGGTGGCACAAACCCCCCCCAAATGACCCCATTTTGGAAAGTAGACACCCCAAGCTATTTGCTGAGAGGCATGGTGAGTATTTTGCAGCTCTCATTTGTTTTTGAAAATAAAGAAAGACGAGAAAAAATTTTTTTTTTTTTCTTTTTTCAATTTTCAAAACTTTGTGACAAAAAGTGAGGTCTGCAAAATACTCACTATACCTCTCATCAAATAGCTTGGGGTGTCTACTTTCCAAAATGGGGTCATTTGGGGGGGTTTTGTGCCACCTGGGCATTCCATGGCCTCCGAAACTGTGATAGGCAGTGAAGAGTGAAATCAAAAATTTACGGCCTTAGAAAGCCTGAAGGCGGTGCTTGGTTTTCGGGGCCCCGTACGCGGCTAGGCTCCAAAAAAGTCCCACACGTGGTATCCCCGTACTCAGGAGAAGCAACAGAATGTATTTTGGGGTGTAATTTCACATATTCCCATGGCATGTTTGAGCAATATATCATTTAGTGACAACTTTGCGCAAAAAAAAAATAAAAAAAATAAAAAATTGTCTCTTTCCCGCAACTTGTGTCACAATATAAATTATTCCATGGACTCAACATGACTCTCAGCAAATAGCTTGGGGTGTCTACTTTCCAAAATGGGGTCATTTGGGGGGGTTTTGAACTGTCCTGGCATTTTATGCACAACATCTAGAAGCTTATGTCACACATCACCCACTCTTCTAACCACTTGAAGACAAAGCCCTTTCTGACACTTATTGTTTACATAAAAAAATAATTTTTTTTGCAAGAAAATTACTTTGAACCCCCAAACATTATATATTTTTTTTAAAGCAAATGCCCTACAGATTAAAATGGTGGGTGTTTCATTTTTTTTTTCACACAGTATTTGCACAGCGATTTTTCAAACGCATTTTTTGGGGAAAAAACACACTTTTTTACATTTTAATGCACTAAAACACACTATATTGCCCAAATGTTTGATGAACTAAAAAAGATGATCTTAGGCCGAGTACATGGATACCAAACATGACATGCTTTAAAATTGCGCACAAACGTGCAGTGGCGACAAACTAAATACATTTTTAAAAGCCTTTAAAAGCCTTTACAGGTTACCACTTTAGATTTACAGAGGAGGTCTACTGCTAAACTTACTGCCCTCGATCTGACCTTCGCGGCGATACCTCACATGCATGGTGCAATTGCTGTTTACATTTGACGCCAGACCAACGCTTGCGTTCACCTTAGCGCGAGAGCAGGGGGGACAGGGGTGCTTTTTTTTTTTTTTTTTTTTTTTTTTCTTTATTATTATTATTTTTTTATCTTATTTTTAAACTGTTCCTTTCATTTTTTTTTTTTTTAAATCATTTTTATTGTTATCTCAGGGAATGTAAATATCCCCTATGATAGCAATAGGTAGTGACAGGTACTCTTTTTTGCAAAAATTGGGGTCTATTAGACCCTAGATTTCTCCTCTGCCCTCAAAGCATCTGATCACACCAAGATCGGTGTGATAAAATGCTTTCCCAATTTCCCAATGGCGCTGTTTACATCCGGCGAAATCTACGTCATAAAATGCTCGTAGCTTCCGGTTTCTTAGGTCATAGAGATGTTTGGAGCCACTCTGGTCTCTGATCAGCTCTATGGTCAGCTGGCTGAATCACCGGCTGCATTTTCAGGTTCCCTGTTGAGACAGGAGAGCCAGAGAAAAACACGGAAGATGTTGGGGGGGGGGGCATTCCCTCCCACTGCTTGTAAAAGCAGTCTAGAGGCTAATTAGCCACTAGGATTGCTTTTACATGAAAGCCGACCGCTGGCTGAAAAGAATGATACCAAGATGATACCTAAACCTGCAGGCATCATTCTGGTATAACCACTCAAAGTCGTGAATGGCATACCTGAAGACAAAAAAATGGTTAACAATAAAGCACAGTAAACGGTAAGGTATAAAAAATTGCATACCTGAAAAGCAAACATGATAAAACATAATAACAATAAAACATTGCAGAATAGAATACAGTAAAAAAGAGCAGAACAATAGAGAGAGAATAGAGAGAGAGAGAACAATAAAACGACAACTATTTTTATTTTATATTTTTGTTTGTGTTTTTTTTTTTTTTTTTTTACACTTTTTTTTGTAACTTACTTTTATAACTGTAACCGGTTCCAGGTTCGGGTCTCTCAAAATGCGATGGCATCTCGGGAGACCCTGTGAAAGTGTGCCTAGTCTGTGCAATGCTGTACCCTACGCTAATACTCAACTAGTGCATGGTAGCGTTCAAAACATTCACCAATGCAAAGACCAGGATTGTCAGGACAGGAGGGACAATAATAGCAGGTGTCACGCCTATATCCGCGCTAGCTGCAGACACAACATCTTTTTTGGGGGGTTCGTTGGGTAGGGGTACTCGGGAGGACATAAAGAAAATGCCTCTCATGCAGCCGACTGCATTTGGTTGGGGATGTGAATGGGGGAAGTATGGGCGCTGCAGAAGCGGTGGGTTCCCAATTAGGATTGGCAAATGCAGCAGGAAGGGCACTATGGGCATGACGGGCCTGTGTTTGTCTTTTTGGTGGCAGCGGGACACTACTTGTGCTTGCCACCTCACCAGCTTGAACTGCACTTATGTGACTCGCCACGTCACCAAGTGTTACTGCAGTGCTGGTTTGACTACGACCGGGGTGTACTACGCCGCTGGCGCTTCCCAGTTCACCAAAACGCTACAAAAAAAACTGTTAGCGATCGCAGGGATCAGGCCTGACTCTGCGAACGCTGCAGTTATGCGTTTAGTGTTTTGTAAGTGACAGTGATCGATCGATACTGCACTTGGGTGGGCTGGGCCGGGCCGGGCGGAGGGGCAAAACGCAGGTGCTAGCAGGTATCTGGGCTGATCCCGCTAACACTGCGTTTTTGGGAACCCTAAACTGCTGGGGACACTAGTATAGATCTAATCGGATCAGATATTGATGCGATCAGATACTATACCACTAAGGGAGGCGTATGCTGCGTGCGTGGGTGTTAGCGGTACTGGCGCTAATCTGACGCTGCCTGGGGCTGGTGCTTGCCAGTTCACCAAAACGCTACTAAAAAAACTGTTAGCGATCGCAGGGATCAGGCCTGACTCTGCGAACGCTGCAGTTATGCGTTTAGTGTTTTGTAAGTGACAGTGATCGATCGATACTGCACTTGGGCTGGGCCGGGCGGAGGGACAAAACGCAGGTGCTAGCAGGTATCTGGGCTGATCCCGCTAACACTGCGTTTTTGGGAACCCTAAACTGCTGGGGACGCTAGTATAGATCTGATCGGATCAGATATTGATCCGATCAGATACTATACCACTAAGGGAGGTATACGGTGCGTGCGTGGGTGTTAGCGGTACTGGCGCTAACCTGACGCTGCCTGGGGCTGGTGCTTGCCAGTTCACCAAAACGCTACCAAAAAAACTGTTAGCGATCGCAGGGATCAGGCCTGACTCTGCGAACGCTGCAGTTATGCGTTTAGTGTTTTGTAAGTGACAGTGATCGATCGATACTGCACTTGGGTGGGCTGGGCTGGGCGGAGGGGCAAAACGCAGGTGCTAGCGGGTATCTGGGCTGATCCCGCTAACACTGCGTTTTCGGGAACCCTAAACTGCTGGGGACGCTAGTATAGATTTGATCGGATCAGATATTGATCCGATCAGATACTATACCACTAAGGGAGGCATATGCTGCGTGCGTGGGTGTTCGCGGTACTGGCGCTAATCTGACGCTGCCTGGGGCGACGCATATCACCGCCGGGCGATCAGGGGGCTAAACCTTTATTCGGTAATAAACGGCGGGTGCCCTGACACTATAAAAAATAAACGAACTAACCAGCGTCACCCGTAACAGTTATACGGTGATCAGTGGTGAAAGGGTTAACTAGGGGGCAATCAAGGGGTTAAAACATTTATTAGGTAGTATATGGGGGTCCCTGTCGCTATAAAACACTGACGGCGAACCTAAATATTTACGTTCCTAACTAGCGTCACCAGCGACACTAATACAGCGATCAGAAAAATGATCGCTTAGCAACACTGGTGAGGGGGGGTGATCAAGGGGTTAAAACTTTATTAGGGGGGGTTAGGGGGGTATCCTAGACCTAAAGGGGGGTAATACTCACTGCCCTAACACTAACTGTCACAAACTGACACTATGCAGTAATCAGAAAAAAAAAAAAAAAAAAAATACTGCTAATGTCAGTTTGTGACAGGGGGGGGTGATTGGGGGGGGATCGGGGGGCGATCGGGGGGGGTCGGGGGTGTAAAGTATGCCTGGCATGTTCTACTGTGTGTGTGTGTGTGTGTTGTGCACTCACTTGTCTTCTCTCCTCGGCGCTGGAACGGAAACTGCCAGACCGAGGAGAGATGACATCACATCCTCTGCCTGTGTGAAACGACACACAGGCAGAGGAGGATTCCCATTGGCTGGGAGCGATCGCGAGGGGGGGGCCACGATCGGATGGTCTCCCCCTCGCCTCCCGACGCTCCCAGTCAAATGCCGACCGCCGATGGCACCGGGGGGGGGTCCGATCGGACCCCCCGCCCGCGGGAGGCAGATCACGTACGGGTACGTGATTCTGCCTGCCCGTGCCATTCTGCCGCAGTATATATGCGGTAGGCGGTCGGCAAGTGGTTAATGCCTAAACCGCTGGCAACAAAAGTGAGTACACCCCTCAGTCAAAATGTCCAAATTGGGCCCAAATGTCAATATTTTGTGTGGCCACCATTATTTTTCAGCACTGCGCTAACCCTCTTGGTCATGGAGTTCACCAGAGCTTCACAGGTTGCCACTGGAGTCCTCTTCCACTCCTCCATGACGACATTACAGAGCTGGTGGATGTTAGAGACCTTGTGCTCCTCCACCTTCCATTTCAGGATGCCCCACAGATGCTCAATAGGGTTTAGGTCTGGAGACATGCTTGGCCAGTCCATCACCTTTACCCTCAGCTTCTTTAGCAAGGCAGTGGTCGTCTTGGAGGTGTGTTTTAGGCCGTTATTATGTTGAAATACTGCCCTGCGGGAGGCAATCATGCTCGGCTTCAGTGTGTCACAGTACATGTTGGCATTCATGTTTCCCTCAATGAACTGTAGCTCCCCAGTACCGGCAGCACTCATGCAGCCCCAGACCATGACACTTCCACCACCATGCTTGACTGTAGGCTAGACACACTTGTCTTTGTACGCCTCACCTGGTTGCTGCCACACATGCTTAACACCATCTGAACCAAATACGTTTATCTTGGTCTCATCAGACCACAGGACATGGTTCCAGTAATCCATGTCCTTCCTTAGTCTGCTCTCTTAAGCAAAATGTTTGCAGGCTTTCTTGTGCATTATCTTTAGAAGAAGCTTACTTCTGGAAAGACAGCCATGCAGACCAATTTGTGCAGCGTATGATCTGAGCACTGACAGACTTGACCTCCACCCCTCTAACCTCTGCAGCAATGCTGGCAGCACTCATATATCTATTTCCCAAAGACAACCTCTGGATATGATGCTGAGCATGTGTACTCAACTTCCTTGGTCGACCATGGCGAGGCCTGTTCTGAGTGGAACCTGTCCTGTTAAACCGCTGTATGGTCTTGACCACTGTGCTGCAGCTCAGTTTTAGGGTCTTGGCAATCTTCTTATAGTCTAGGCCATCTTTATGTAGAGTAACAATTCTTTTTTTCAGATTCTCAGGGAGTTCTTTGCCATGAGGTGCCATGTTGAACTTCCAGTGACCAGTATGAGAGAGTGAGAACAATAACACCAAATTTAACACACCTGCTCCCCATTCACACCCGAGACCTTGTAACACTAACGAGTCACATGACACCAAGGAAGGGAAAATGGCTAATTGGACCCAATTCTGACATTTTCACTTCAGGGTGTACTCACTTTTGTTGCCAGCGGTTTAGACATTAAAGGCTGTGTGTTGAGTTATTTTGAGGGGACAGCACATTTACACTGTTATACAAGCTGTACACTCACTTTTTTACATTGTAGCAAAGTGTCATTTCTTCAGTGTTGTCACATGAAAAGATATAATAAAATATTTACAAAAATGTGAGGGGTGTACTCACATGTCCAGCGAGATGGGGAGTGGTCACTTATTACCAAATTTGTGTTCGTCCAGAGGGTTATGTGGGTGTGTGGGTCTGTGGTCCTCTCACCCCTGAATCATGTGTGTCTCCTTTTGTATGGTGCAAATTCTTTGATGGTTACCTCCCTCACTTCATGTTTACCATCTCGTGATTGGTTGGTTCCAAACATGGGAGGTAACTGCCCTGATTCTCACCCGCCCATCTTTGATCATGGTAAAGGTGTAATCAGAATATGATGTCTAGTGCTATTATGAAATATGTCTTGTTTTTTTTTTAATAATCTTTATTTTTCATTTTTAAGTTTTACAACACAGAGTGACTTCACAATAGGATAACATCCAACAGGTAGAAGAGGGAGAGGAAGAGGAGGAGGGGAAGGGGAGGGGAGAAGAGGGAAAAGAAGGGAGGGGGATAAGGATTACAATGGGGACCATGTAATCCGGTCAAGGTGTAATCAACAACTATGTCAATCGTGAAGCATGTCTACATTTATTAACCATGAAAGCATCCTTCCTGTCCTAGACAATTGATCCCTATGGACAGGCCTCCCCTCCACATTCGTGGGGAGGTAGAGTGTCTATTAGCTATAGGCCCATAATCATTGTACACATGGCTCCCGTTATGTATAC